>CM060318.1:87686048-87688548 GCA_030674155.1 Stramonita haemastoma | reverse complement strand
CAGCCTTCCCCCGCTCTGTAGTTCTGTGGCATATAAGCGTGAACTGTCACTTCCCAAGACCCGTCTGATCTTGTCTGATCTTATTGACAGCAGTTCGGGTGGAAAACACATCCCTATGAATAGGTAGGGGTAGGAAAGGGGGTGGGTGCTGATGGGGGGGGGGGGGAGAGACACTGTTTATCAATGCAGGCAAAACGAGAAGCCCTGCGCCACTGGTACAAGAAGTTAGTAGTTTTGTTTGTTAACTTATTGAGAAAGTCGTCAGTTCTGTGTATCAAAACTAATTACAGTGCTATGTCAGCAGATGTAGAGATTAGTGATCATGGATGCTTCACTGTAGATCTCTGCATCCCCGAAGTTGGAATGTGGCTGACTCCTGACTGCTTTGTGTAATATATCACGTGTTCTCTCATATGCCCTCAGCGGTCTCATCTATAGATCACTTTGTTCGATTTGGAAAACATTCAGGACTGCTACACATTCAATAAAACGTTCAGTGGTGTGTGTGTGTGTGTTGTGTGTGTGTGTGTGTGTGTGTGTGTGTGTGTGTGTGTGTGTGTGTGTTTGTGTCTAGGTCTGTGTGTTTGCGTGTGTGTATTGAGTTGGGTTTATTTTTATTGATTTAGATTCTATCACGAAAATAATGAATAAGCACCTATGTCCTTTTTTTTTACATCCAGTACCCGTGTGCATGCGGTTTTGTAAATTTTGTCATGTTACCATTTGCACACAAAAGCCTACTCTTTTGAATTACGGAACAGGTTTTTAACCTACGTGCAAGATATCCTATGTGCGTTCATAAACGGGACCTCAGTTTATAGTCTCATCCAAAGGATGTGTGTGTATGTGTGCGCGTGCGCGCGAGCACGCGTGGGTGTGTGCGTGGGCGCACATGTGTGTACATGCAAATGTGACACAAGGATGAGAACTCCGTGGCTCCAACCCAAGCTCAGGCCAGATTCAACCCCCCCCCCCCCCCTCCCTCTGCACCCTAATGTACTACACTATGAATTGTGTCTGGGGCTAGTCTTTTGGAGCCGCCGCTGTAGTCTAGTGGTTAGAGCGTTGGACTCGTAATCTAAAGGTTGCGGGTTCGATCCCAGCTTTCGGCTATGGCGTTGTGCCCTTGGAAAAGGCACTTTACGGCTATTTTCTCACCCCACCCAGGTGTAAAAGGGGTACCAACCTTGTGTTGGGGGTTAACCCTGCGATAGACTGGCGTCCTATCCAGGGGGTAGTCTATGACTCTCAGTCGCTTAACGCCACAGAAACCGGGATAAGCACCGGCCTTGATGAGCCATAGGCTCGGGACAGACTTTAACTTTAACTAGTCTTTTGGATAAAGTCATAAACAGACTGGACGGGACAGCTCAGTGGTCAGAGCACTCGCTTTCCCCAAGCTAAGGTTAAGCAGCATCGAGCGTGGTTTCCAATTGGATGGGTGACTGATTGCGCACCTTGGCTTCAGTACAGTCCCCCCAGTTCTCCCCGCTGTCAATGGGTACCTGCCCTCTTTAGGGTCAGGGAAGGTAAAGCAACAAGGGAGAAGAGATGGGTGCCGCCCTCACTATGCTGGCCCCTAGAGAAGCTGAGGTCTCTGATGCCTCGCTCCCCTACGACCACATAGGTTTTGGGAACCTTTACTTTTACCTTTACCTAAACAGAGCTGATGTAAACCACAAACATCCTGGCAGTGTGCATAAAAGAACCAGCAGCAACAGCAGACCCATCTTTGGGCAGCTTGTATCCAGAAAACTTCCATTTGATAAGTAAAGAAGTTCATCTGTATGGGGGAGATGAAACCCCCAAATGTGACTCACACTGTACCATGCCAAAGCCAGATGAGCGGGGCCTGACCTTCTGTCAGTGGCTTCAGGGCCGTGCAGTGCATTTTGTTTTCCTCATATGACAGACAGCAGTATCTGCTGTCTGAGGTTCCAGGAAGAAGAGTGGTCACAGTACTAGGGTGACATGATAACAGGCGGTAATCAAAACTGAAAAGGTCAAAATCAGTGCTGTGAGGTTGGTAGGTAAACGTTAAAGGTGTCCCATAACCTGTGTGGTTGTAGGGGAGCTGGGAGTCAGAGACCTCAGCTTCTCTAGGGCCAGCATATTGAGGGCGGCGCCCATCTCCTCTCCTGTGCTGCTTTACCTTCTTTGACCCTAAAGAGGGCATGTAGGCTACCTATTAAATATTTTACAGCTTGGTGAACTGAGGGACTGTACTGAAGCCAAGGTGTGCAAACGTTCACCCATCCACTTGGTAACCACGCTTGATGCTGCTTAACCTCAGCTGGGGGAAAGCAGCCCTTGACCACTGAGCTGTCCTGTCCCCAAGGAGAGCTAAAAAAAAAAAAAAAGAAGAAAAAGGAAGAATGGGAGCAATGTCTCCTTTGACCAAAACAAAAAAGGGGAAATAAGAAAAAAGCTAAACAAAGGAACAAATAAACTAACAACAACAACATCAACAAAAACAACCATAATAAAACATAAAATGCCA
>CM060318.1:87678548-87681048 GCA_030674155.1 Stramonita haemastoma | reverse complement strand
TGTCAATGGGTACCACCCCTCTTTAGGGTCAGGGAAGGTAAAGCAGCGAGGGAGAGGAGATGGGCGCCGCCCTCAATATGCTGGCCCCTAGAGAAGCTGAGGTCTCTGACGCCTCACTCCCGTACGACCACATAGGTTATGGGACACCGTTACCTTTTTACCTTTTACCCATATGCCAACCACACAGACCATTTTCGTCTTTTCTTCTTCTTCTTCTTCTTCTTCTTCTTCTTCTTCTTCTTCTTCTTCTTCTCTCTTCTCTTCTTCTTCTTCTTCTTCTTCTTCTTCTCTTCTTCTTCTTCTTCATCTCACAACCTTACCTTCTACTCCTTTTAACTGCATATTTATTAGTAATTTTGGTTTTTGTTCTTTATCTTTGCTGTTAAAGATAATTGATTCATTCAATCGCTCTTTCATCCTCTACTTTATACAGTTTATCAATTTAACTTTGTCACAGCTCACTGATTTCTTTATTCATTTTTTTTTCTATATGTACTTCTCCCTTCTTTTCTGGGGTGAAGTCTTTGGGGCACTGCACTGAGTTTTCAGGGAATGTGTCATTGGGCAAGTTGAGCCTGGCGGAGCCCATCCTCTCTACAGGAAGCTTGGTGCATGCTGAGTATGTTTATGTCGTCTGTGCCACCAGTGTAGATAGCCTACCTTATTTTTGTACACAAAAGAGTATGACGTTTAAAGTAGTGAACAAGATGTTGTGCATGCGACTGCACACAAGATCCCCATTTATAGTCTCACCCTATAGACTTTTCAGGGGAGTGAAATCATTATCATTTTTAGATTTTCAGGGGAGTGAAGTCATTATTGATCTTTGAAGTTCAGGGGGTGAAGGCAGTACCAATCTCTACTCCAGGGGGAAATCTCTGAACACATACGCCAGTGAAGACTGGAACCCATGCTCTCAGTTGCCGTAAGATTACAGTCACGAAGCTCTATCCACGGGGCTGTTCCGCTCTCTCTATTCTCTTCAACAGTTCTATTCTCCTCTCTTCAGCCATACTATTCTCCTCTCTTCAGCGATACTATTCTCCTCTCTTCAGCGATACTATTCTCCTCTCTTCAGCGATACTATTCTCCTCTCTTCAGCACTACTATTCTCCTCTCTTCAACACTACTATTCTCCTCTCTTCAACACTACTATTCTCCTCTTCTCAACACTACTATTCTCCTCTCTTCAACACTACTATTCTCCTCTTCTCAACACTACTATTCTCCTCTCTTCAGCCATACTATTCTCCTCTCTTCAACGATACTCTTCTCCTCTTCTCAACACTACTATTCTCCTCTCTTCAACACTACTATTCTCCTCTCTTCAACACTACTATTCTCCTCTTCTCAACACTACTATTCTCCTCTCTTCAGCCATACTATTCTCCTCTCTTCAACGATACTCTTCTCCTCTTCTCAACACTACTATTCTCCTCTCTTCAACACTACTATTCTCCTCTCTTCAACACTACTATTCTCCTCTTCTCAACACTACTATTCTCCTCTCTTCAGCCATACTATTCTCCTCTCTTCAACGATACTCTTCTCCTCTTCTCAACACTACTATTCTCCTCTCTTCAACACTACTATTCTCCTCTCTTCAACACTACTATTCTCCTCTTTTCACCAAGGTTATTTATTCCGCACCCTCATTACAGCATAGGAGAAAAGCTAGCCAACATTCAATAAACTTCTCTAATAGCGGCAGCCTGGCTTGATTAATGGCTGGCTTGACACCACACACACTAACTCTCCAACTCCGTGTGTGACCGAGGTAAGTTTGGCCTGTGCATAGCAGTGCAGCTTGTGTTCATTAGCCTAGGCCTAGTCTTTATAGAGTTAGTGGACCACAGAACTATATAATACCATCATCTGATCAGAGCTGTAGGGATGGCGTGGTATGTTATGTGAGTCACAGCTATTGTGATCACCACCCAGTTGATGCCCTGTTTAGAAGCTAGTGGATACATTATATCTCATCCTTGTGTGAGTTTGTTTGCATGCTTAGTGGTCAATTCATTTTTGTGTGTGTGTGTGGCTACCGATAGTAATGAGCTGTTGGCACAGTTACGGGAAAGAACTGCTCTGTGTATGTTTCTGAGTGTGTTTATGTTTCTTTCGGGTTTTCTTGTTGTTGGGGGTTTATTGTTGGTTTTGTTCAGGGGGGGGGGGGGGTCTTTTTATTTGGGAGGGGGGTTCCAAGGTCAGTGGTTTGGTTTTTGTTGTTGTTTGGTTGGTTGTTTATGGTTTGGGGGTTGTTGTTTTCGTTTGTTTTTTTGTTGTGCATATTAATATGTCAGAGGGACACTCTTAGTCTGTGTGATAAATGAATGGAAAGAAGCCGACGAACACAATAGCCTGGTGGATAAAACCGTTAAACTTCAACCCCATGGGTCCATGAAGTCGTGGTTCGAATCTTGGTGGCGTCTGGTGAAATAAAGGTGTGGATTTTTGCAATCTCCCAGGTCAACTTCAAGTACACACCTGCCAATGCCTT
>CM060318.1:87643548-87673548 GCA_030674155.1 Stramonita haemastoma | reverse complement strand
GGTGTTCCCATAACCAATGCAGTTCTTGGGGAGCGAGGCGTCAGAGACCTCAGCTTCTCTAGGGCCAGCATGTTGAGGGCGTGCCCATCTCCTCTCCCTCGCTGCTTTACCTTCCCTGTCCCTGAAGAGGGCAGGTATCCATTAAAAGTTGGGTGAACTGGGGGACTGTCCTGAAGCCAAGGCGCTCAAACGGTCACCCATCTAAAACGTAACCACGCTAATCGCTACTATACAAAACTAGAGTGAATGGCGGCAACATGAAAAGAATGAATTGAGAGGAGAACCCATTGAAAACAAAAAATATGTCATTTCTTTGCATAAACTTTATCAAGTCGATAGTGGTGACTGACGGCTGGTCAGTTTGTCAGTGCAATTATTCGGTTGATTTGTTTGGTTAGCTTTGTGTGGTTAGCTTTGTTGGTTAGCTTGTTGGTTAGCTTTGTTTGTTGTGGTTAGCTTTGTGTGGTTAGCTTTGTGTGGTTTGCTTTGTTTGGTTAGCTTTGTGTGGTTAGCTTTGTTTGGTTAGCTTTGTGTGGTTAGCTTGTTTGGTTAGCTTTGTTTGGTTAGCTTTGTTGTACTTTGTTGGTTAGGTTCTTGTGTTTTGTCGTTAGCTTTGTTTGGTTAGGCTTGTTTGGTTAGCTTTGTTGTGTTGTTGGTAGGTTTGTGGTGTTTGTTTAGTTTTTGGTGTTGTTGGTAAGGTTGTTTGTTGTTGTTTAGCTTTGTTTGGTAAGGGTTTGTAAGTTGTGTTAGCTTGTTTGTTGCTGTTTTAGGTAGGTGGTGCTTTTTTTTCTTTTACTTGGGTTAGCTGTGGTTTTTCGTTTCTCAGCTGGGTTCATCAATGGTGAGAGTTTGCGTATGTGACCCCCCCCCCCCCCAACACACACACACACACATACACACGCGCGCGCGCACCATATAGGTAGCCGTATTCCGACATCGGGGTATTCATTCGCTTGTATCTGGCTGAATCTGTAACTTAAACAAACTGGTAAGTTTCTGGTTTCTCGCATAATGTGCTTTTTGTTTATGTATTTGTGAATGCAGTCATGGAATTATCTGTATTTCATCCTGTCCTTGTTTTGTTTTGTTTTGTGTTAATGATCTAACACATCATATTTACTGTGAAATGTTTTCTGACCTGGAGATGAATCAATAAATAAGCAAACAAACAAAAATCAGCATAACACATACCAAATACCTGAATCAACCCTCCCCACTACCACCCCCCCCCCCCTGTTCCCATCCTTCTATTCCCCCTTCTATCCTCAACCCCCCTACCCCCACCCCCTCTTATCAGCCCAGAACGAGCAACCAGACCCACTTCTCGTCACTGAGGAACAGACAGACAGACAGACAGACAGACGGACAGAGACATGACAGATAGACAGACAGACCGATAGACAGACAGACAGACAGAGCCCAGCTACCACTGCTCATTCATTATTATCTGCCAGTGTCCACGCTCTCTCTTTCTCCACCACTACTACAACAACGATAGACATCAGCTACCAAACCACCACCATCACCCTCCTTCTGTTCCCACCCCCCAGAGATGATTAAACTGAAAGCCCAAGGTTTTCTTCTAATTGAACGAGAGAGTCTGGCTGAGAGAAGGAGTAGGGGGGGGGGGGGGGGGGGGGGGAGGGGATGATCCAGCTTTAGACATGGTCATTATCCATGCCCGGCCAACGGTTGGTCAGTTTGAATTTCCTAGTTGGCGGGAAAGGGGGAGGGAACCTGGTTCATGTCGTAACGGAGACAGGCTAAGTAGCCTGCGGTGATAAACGCAGACCAGACTACAGGGAGTGAATGGGGGGTGTGTATAGGATGAAGAGGACGGGGGAGAGGAGGGGGGGGGGCAATGAGGGGAGGGGCAGGAGGGGGGGGGAGGGGGAGGGGCAGGGGGGAGGGGGGGGGCAAACAACCTGGAAGAAAAGATGAAAAGCTAGCCTTGCCTGCCGCCACTCAGAAAGTGCGTCATTGAGGACTGATGTCAGTGTGTGTGTGTGTGTGTGTGTGTGTGTGTGTGTGTGTGTGTGTGTGTGTGTGTGTGTGTGTGTGTGTGTGTGTTGTGTGTGTGTGTGTTGTCGTCTGTCTGTCTGTCTGTCTGTCTGTCTGTCTGTCTGTCTGTGTCTGTGTGTGCGTAGGTGCGTGCGTAAGTGCATGCGTGCGTAAGTGTGTGTGTGTGTATGTGTGTGTATGTGTGTGTGTGAGAGAGAGAGACAGACAGACAGACAGACAGATAGTAGTGTGGATGACATTGTGTGTGTGTGTGTGTGCGGTAAGTAAGTACGTGCGTAAGTGCGTGCGTGCGTAAGTTCGTGTGTGAGAGAGAGAGAGACAGAGAGAGAGGGACAGACAGACAGACAGATAGTAGTGTGGATGACAGAGTGTGTGTGTGTGTGTGTGTGTGTGTGTGTGTGTGTGTGTGTGTGTGTGTGTGTGTGTGTGTGTGTGTGTGTGTGTGTGTGTGTACAGGCATGTTTGCCATGTAAATGCATAATGCGCTTGGACATGGTGTGCATTACAGGAAGCATACGGTAACAGTAATGAGAGGTATATAACAGTCATGAGATATGCAATATCAGAATACCATGGCATTAGATCTATCTGTAATATCGCGCAGTATTCATTTAAGTATTCCCATAATATGAGTAATACGTTCAAGCTGTCTGACCCGCTCAAACAAACATGTCATGTTTCTTTTTATCAGGGAAAAAAGTGTCTTTTGTTTGTTGTGCTTACATTATCATCAGCCTCCTCATTCTTGTCTCCCTCTGCCTCCTCCTCGTCCCGCAAGTTCATTCTAGTCGTCTGTCTGCCTTTCTTTCTGTCTTTCATTTCTTCTTTTTTCTGTCTGCCTGTTCTGTCTGTCTGTCTGTCTGTCTGTCTGTCTGTCTGTCTGTCTGTCTTGTCCTCTTCCTCCTCATCCTTCTTGTCGTCTCCTCCAAAGGTTTTCATAGTCATGCAAGTTCCTTCTAGTCGTTTGTCTGTCTCTCCAGCTTTCTTTCTTTCTTTCTTTCTTTTCTTTCTTTTTCTTTCCTTCTCCTCCTTCTCCTCCTCACCCTCCTCGTCTACTCCCAAGTTCTTCTTTGTCTCCTGTCTTTTCTTTCTCTTCTCTCGCCTTCTCCTCTTCCTTCCTTCCTGCCTTCCTTCTTTCCTTGTTTCTTTATTTCATTGTCCTTTTATTTCCCGCTGGTCGTAAGTTATTGTTTTTCTTTCTTTCTTCATGTCATCACCTCAGTTATCAAAATCTTAACAATCACTTTCACATGCATACACACACAGACACACAGACACACAGACACAACACACACACATACACACACACAGACACCACACACACACACACACACACACACACACACACACACACACACACACACAGACACCGGGCACGCGCGCACACACACACACACACACACACACACACACACACACACACACACACACACACACACACACACACACACACACACACACACACACATGTGCCCCCAGGCCAAAGGCCATTGTCCTGCGACTAGAAGGCCCCCGTGTGCGAACGCACGCAGAACATCTTGCGCACACGTTAAATCCTGTTCCTCTTTTCGTAAGAGTAGGCCATCGTGTGCTGGTGGGAACAGATGACAAGAATTACACAACTGCATACACACGAGGACTGGATGAAAAAAAAGCACAAGAGTGCTTATTCCATTATCCTCGATATAAAAGAATAAATAAAACACACACACACACACACACACACACACACACACACACACCACACACACACACACACACACACACCACACACTCACACACACACACCACCACACACACACACAATATATATATATATATATATAGAGAGAGAGAGAGAGAGAGAGAGAGAGAGAGAGAGAGAGAGAGAGAGAGAGAGAGAGAGTAGAGTAGATAAGAGATAGAGAGATAGAGAGATAGATAGAAGAGAGAGAGAAGATAGATAGATAGATAGAGATAGATAGATAGATAGATAGATAGATAGATAGATAGATAGATAGATAGATAGATAGATAGATAGATGATAGATAGATAGATAGATAGATAGATAGATAGATAGATAGATAGATAGATAGATTAAATAGATAGATAGATAGATAGTAATAATAGATAGATAGATAATATGAAAGCACGCATGTATAATATACACATGTACATACGCCCAAAATGACACGGTGAAGTCGATCCTGTTAATTACCCTTAATAGCCCCACATGATCTGTGACATTGAGAAACTGAAGTGGGAAAAGCAGCATCAAAGAAAGCCGACCCCTGTAAACGGCCTTGTACACACGTCACAGCGCATCACTGCCTGTCACAACTGAGCCGTCTTTAAGACTCAACAACTTACCTGCAGGGCATCAAGGCAGGCAGACAGGTAGGTGAGTAGGCAGGTAGGTAGACTGTCCCGTGGGAAGAAGCGCATCTGTGTCTGTCTGTCCGCCAGTTTCTCTGTCTGTGTCTGTCTGTCTGCCAGTCTCTCTGTCTGTGTCTGTCTGCCAGTCTCTCTGTCTGTGTCTGTCTGTCTGCCAGTCTCTCTGTGTCTGTCTGTCTGCCAGTCTCTCTGTCTGTGTCTGTCTGCCAGTCTCTCTGTCTGTGTCTGTCTGTCTGCCAGTCTCTCTGTCTGTGTCTGTCTGTCTGCCAGTCTCTCTGTCTGTGTCTGTCTGTCTGCCAGTCTCTCTGTCTGTGTCTGTCTGCCTGCAGTCTCTCTGTCTGTGTCTGTCTGTCTGCCAGTTTCTATGTCTGTGTCTGTCTGTCTGCCAGTCTCTCTGTGTCTGTCTGTCTGCCAGTCTCTCTGTCTGTGTCTGTCTGTCTGCCAGTCTCTCTGTGTCTGTCTGTCTGCATCTCTCTGTCTGTGTCTGTCTGTCTGCCAGTCTCTCTGTCTGTGTCTGTCTGTCTGCCAGTTTTATGTCTGTGTCTGTCTGCCAGTCTCTCTGTCTGTGTCTGTCTGTCTGCCAGTCTCTCTGTCTGTGTCTGTCTGTCTGCCAGTTTCTATGTCTGTGTCTGTCTGCCAGTCTCTCTGTCTGTGTCTGTCTGTCTGCCAGTCTTCTGTCTGTGTCTGTCTGTCTGTCTGCCAGTCTCTCTGTCTGTGTCTGTCTGTCTGCCAGTTTCTCTGTCTGTGTCTGTCTGCCAGTCTTCTGTCTGTGTCTGTCTGTCTGCCAGTCTCTCTGTCTGTGTCTGTCTGTCTGCCAGTCTCTCTGTCTGTGTCTGTCTGCTGCCGTCTCTCTGTCTGTGTCTGTCTGTCTGCAGTTCTCTGTGTCTGTCTGTCTGCCATCTTCTGTCTGTGTTGTCTGCCTGCAGTCTCTCTGTCTGTGTCTGTCTGTCTGCCAGTCTCTCTGTCTGTGTCTGTCTGTCTGCAGTCTCTCTGTCTGTGTCTGTCGTCTGCCAGTCTCTCTGTCTGTGTCTGTCTGTCTGCCAGTCTCTCTGTCTGTGTCTGTCTGTCTGCCAGTCTCTCTGTCTGTGTCTGTCTGTCTGCCAGTCTCTCTGTCTGTGTCTGTCTGCTGCAGTTCTTGTCTGTGTCTGTCTGTCTCTCTGTCTGTGTCTGTCTGTCTGCCAGTCTCTCTGTCTGTGTCTGTCTGTCTGCCAGGTCTTTCTTCGTCTGGATGTCTTGTCTGTCTGCCAGTCTCTCTGTCTGTGTCTGTCTGTCTGCCAGTCTCTCTGTCTGTGTCTGTCTGTCTGCCAGTCTCTCTGTCTGTGTCTGTCTGTCTGCCATCTTCTGTTGTGTCTGTCTCTGCCGTCTCTCTGTGTCTGTCTGTCTGCCAGTCTCTCTCTGTGTTTTCTCTGAGTCCTCTGTCGGTCTGTCTGTCTGCCAGTTCTCGTCTTGTCTTCTGATCGGTCTGTCTGTCTGCAGTCTCTCTGTCTGTGTCTGTCTGTCTGCAGTCTCTCTGTCTGTGTCTGTCTGTCTGCCAGTCTCTCTGTGTCTGCCTTATCTCCCTGGGGTGTCTTGTGCATCTCAGTCTCTACATGGAAAACTGGTCTGGCTGGCTGGCTGACTGAAATATAGAGAGATGTTATCCCATTACTTACTGAGTGGATAGTCAGTGGATCGGTGGTCTAGAGGTAACCTGCCTGTCTAGAAAGCGAAAAGTCCGAGTCGAAGTGTGCGTGGTTTGAATCCCGTTTGGGCCCAAAACTTTCCTCCCATCTATTAGACCATGAGTTGTGGTATGGGCCTTCCAAAGCTGACAATTTCCACCAAGATGGCAGTGTACAACGCCTGCATCGTCAGCACTCTCCTATATGGCAGTAAAACATGGACAACATACTCCAAACAGGAGCACAAACTGAACAGCTTCCACCAGTCCTGTGCTCTCTCCGTCGCATCCTCGGCATCCACTGGAGTGACAAAGTTACCAACGCTCAGGTCCTCGAGGTTGCAGGTCTTCCCACCATGTACACACTCCTCAGACAACGCAGACTCAGATGGCTCGATCACGTGCGAAGGATGGAGGATGGACGCATTCCTAAAGATCTCCTCTATGGTGAACTTGCCTCCAGCAAGAGAAGCATTGGCAGCCCCCAACTGCGCTACAAAGACGTCTGCAAGCGTGTCATGAAAGCCCTGGACATCAACCTAGAGAACTGGGAGGAGGTAGCGGCTGACCGCAGCAAATGGCGCTGTGTTCTCCACAAACAGCTGAAGTGTGGTGAAGAAAAGATCCACACCGCAGCAAACGAAAAGAGAGCCAAGCGGAAGGCATGTGCTCCAGCCACCTCAACAAGCCACATCTGCATCAGATGCAACAGAGACTGCCACTCCCGCATCGGACTGACCAGCCACAGCCGGCGTTGTCGCTGAACAAATGACCTGTCTTTTGGCGCGAATTCCATAGTCGACACCGACTGACGGAGGCCTACTACTGTGGTATGGGTGCTAGTCTTTCGGATGAGATGATAAATCGAGGTCCCGTGTATTACACATCATTATGTAGCGCAAGAAAAAGAACCCAGGGCAGCAAGAGAGTTGTCGCTGGCAAAATTCTGTAGAAAAAAGCCACTCTGATAGGGAAACAATACAGTTGCAGACAGGAAAAAGAAAAACAAAAGGGTGGCGCTGCTCTTTAGGCGAAACGCTTTTCCTGGGGAGAGCAGCCCGAATTTCAAACAGGGAAATCTGCACTTAAAGTGGTGTAAAATGTACTCCCCAAAAATGTCAAATGTAAATACTTATGACGTCTGTGAAGCTCTGACACCATTTCGTGCAGAGGGCAGTGGGTAGTGGAGGGATGGAGTGGAGTGGTCGATGGTCATAGCGACACGTGGTCACACCATGCTCTGTCTGTCTGTCTACTCCACTGCACCAACTGTTTCAGAGATATGAGGATGGTCCCTGTTTGTTTGACAGTAATTCAGGTTGATATTAAAGAAAAATGTTTTGACAATGACTGAATGTTCGTGATATGAAGTCCAGCGTTGTGTTGATGCAGACTTTGGGGAAAATAAAAGGAGGCTGTGACAGTGGTTTCATCGCTTGCTTTCTTTCCGTGAAGTACAGTTGTGACAGGTGACCAATATCAGACCAAGCAACAAAACAGCTATAGATATAAAGCTCTGTGTGTGTTGTGTGTGTGTGTGTGTGTGTGTGTGTGTGTGTGTGTGTGTGTGTGTGTGTGTGTGTGTTGTGTGTGTGTGTGTGGTGTGATATTAGGCCTAATAAGTTTTGTTGCTGTGATGTGGGGTTTTGTTGTTGGTGCTGTGTTGTTTGTTTGGTGGTTTTTGTTTCGTTTGTTTGTGTGTTGTGTGTGTGTGTGTGTGTGTGTGTGTGTGTGTGTGTGTGTGTGTGTGTGTGTGTGTGTGTGTGTGTGTGTGTGTGTGTGTTGTGTGTGGGCGCGCAGCACGCGTGCGTGCGTCAATGTGTGTGTGTGTTGAAGTTATTATTTTCTTTATCGTGTTAGTTTTTCATTTGTTATAACATGTAAGCGCTACTCTCTCACACTAATCATCTCTCTGTCCAGATTCGGTTACACCCGGTTTATTCTGTCACAGCTTCAGATCCACTCTGCAGAGGTGATGTTTGCATCTTGTAGTTTTGTGAGCACTAAGGCCGCTAAATCAAAAGACAAACAAACAAAAAACAGAGCTGCCGCCACCACCACCACCCTTGCCCTAAAAGCAAACTAACCAAAATCACACAAGAAATGATGGTGCGCTTGTGGCAACAGTCTCCACGGAGAAAACAGCCCCCAGTTTCACACAGAAAAAGAAATACTGATAATGAGTGTAAAAAGTTTTCAATA
This sequence comes from Stramonita haemastoma, assembly GCA_030674155.1. Taxonomy (NCBI): domain Eukaryota; kingdom Metazoa; phylum Mollusca; class Gastropoda; order Neogastropoda; family Muricidae; genus Stramonita; species Stramonita haemastoma. Next base: position 87,665,291 of record CM060318.1, on the reverse strand, counting down.
CAAACAAAGCTTGACAAAACAACAGCAAAAAAAGGGGCTCAGGCGTTTGGTTATTGATGACAAAAACCCACATTAGGCCTAAAGGAAAGAAACACGACATATTATCAGATCTTTACACACACCGGTACCACGCAAAAATAGCGGATGGATCAGGTTTATACTACTACTTAACATTCCTCAGATTATGAACTCAATACGCGACACTCCACATTGACCGTTGACCTTTATTATGGAAAGGGAAAGGCGGGGGGAGGGGGGGTGGCAAACAAACTAGCGAGGGCCACAGGATACAAACCTCTTCACCGGGATTAGACCTGCCACGGCCTGCCACTTCAAGCCACTCTGCCGACTTCACCTCGGCGTGTCATCGTACCCTTCGCTTGCATAATGCTGCCCCTTCGTACCACCAGCCAGGCTATACTACACCAGTCCCCCTATAGCCTACTACTGCCAGCACTTTGTTCTTCATTATCGGCCTCCTTGTCTCACCCGATTGGAGAGAGGAATGCGCCAGGAACGAGCTGGTTCTTTGGGTGTATGTTTAGAACAGACAAGGAGGGAGGCTTTGTTCTGTTCTTCTGTGCGCACTTGTACTTTTGTAATTGTACTCTCTCTCTCTCTCTCTCTCTCTCTTCTCTCTCTCTCTCTCTCTCTCTCCTCTCTCTCTCTCTCTCTCTCTCTTCTTCTCTCTCCTTTCTTTTTGTTTTGTTTTTTGTTTGTTTGTTTGTTTTTGTTTTGTTTTGTTGTTGTTGTTGTTGGTTTTTTGTTTTTTGTTTGTTTCTTTGTTTGTTTGATTGCTTGTTTATTATTCAAATCAAAATCATCATTGATTCTTACTTCTTATTTTCGTTTCTGAATGAGTGCCTTTTTTTATAACATTACCTTAATATTGTATCTCTGTCTTATTTCTTACCTGTTGTTTGATACTTGGTATGGTTTGTTCTTGGTAATTGGATCATTATAATTGTTCTTGTTTTAGTTGAGGCTGTCTTTTTATCTTGATGTTATCCCTGAAAGGGGCGGGGACTGGATGTAAAAAGAGCACATGAGTGCTTATCTATTATCCTCGAATAAAAGAATTTTGCCTTGCCTTGCCTTGCCTTGCCTTGCCTTGCCTTGCCTTGCCTGTCTGTCTGCCTTGCCTTGCCTTGCCTTGCCTTGCCTTGTCTGTCTGTCTGTCTGTCTGTCTGTCTGTCTGTCTGTCTGTCTGTCTGTCTGTCTGTCTGTCTGTCTTCTCTCTCTCTCTCTCTCTCTCTCTCTCTCTCTCTCTCTCTCTCTCTCTCTCTCTCTCTCTCTCTCGCTCTCGCTCTCGTGTGTGTGTGTGTGTGTGTGTGTGGTGTGTGTGTGTGTGTGTGTGTGTGTGTGTGTGTGTGTGTGTGTGTGTGTGTGGTATCTTCAATTTAACATCTATTCATGTGTGTGTGTGTGTGTGTGTGTGTGTGTGTGTGTGTGTGTGTGTGTGTGGTGTGTGTGTGTGTGTGTGTGTGGTATCTTCATATTTAACGTCTATTCATGTGTGTGTGTGTGTGTGTGTGTGTGTGTTGTGTGTGTGTGTGTGTGTGTGTGTGTGTGTGTGTGTGTGTGTGTGTGTGTGTGTGTGTGTGTTGTGTGTGAAGGAAGAGTGGTATGGGTGGTGGACACTTCACTTGTCAGAATCAAAATCGGGATTGTTATTTTCACAGATTGGTTAGGGAGGCGGATGGTTAAAAGTTGTTGTTTTTTTTAAATAGTTTTTTGTTTGGTTGGTTTGGGGGTTTTGTTGGGTTTATTCCTAAAGGAGGGGGGTTAATCTCTTAGGGTTTGGGGGGTTTGTTTTGGGTTTTTTGTTTGTTTAGATGGTTGAGTTTGCTTTGGGTTGTTTTTGGAGGGGGGGGGGGGGGGGGGTTACAAATGTCAGCTGAATATTCGTGTTACATCGTAAAAGTAACTTGAAAAAACATTTGTCATTTTTGTAGACCATACTATCACTGTGCAGATCTCCCTGTGTGGAACCTAGTGCTGCTGTTCTTGGCAGGCAGTGAAGGGCTGTGATGCTGACTGCTCTCCTTTCTCCCTCTGTCTGTCTGTCTGTGTGTCTGTATGGTGGGCTGCAATATCAGAGTCAGTTTTTGTTTTTCAGAATGTTACCAGGCTTAAGTTGTTCTCCCCTGTGGATTTTGCGAAGTGCACTAGATGTAAGTCACACCGGGATTTCGGCTTAGTGTCTCACGCCAAAGACTGCCAACCAAACAGAGAAGTGAGGGGGAAGGGGAGTGTAGAGAGGGGGGGGGGGGGAAGAAAGCTTGACTTGAAGAAAGTTTTCACAACATCCTGAGCTGTCGCTTTGAACGTGTATCACCTCTGGACATACAAGCTATTTAGTATTATTTTTAGAACGTTCGTCTTGATGTTCCTGTATTATATGTAATTATTTGTGTTGTGATGGGATTTGGGAACTTTTTTTTTTCATGGACATTGATGACATTGAGGACAGCTAGAGCCGTGCTGTGGAGATGATGGCTGCTGAGGTCATGCTGCAGTCTGTTCAGATCATCTGGTGCTGTGGAGATGATGACTGCTGAGGTCATGCTGCAGTCTGTTCAGATCATCTGGTGCTGTGGAGATGATGACTGCTGAGGTCATGCTGCAGTCTGTTCAGATCATCTGGTGCTGTGGAGATGATGGCTGCTGAGGTCATGCTGCAGTCTGTTCAGATCATCTGGTGCTGTGGAGATGATGACTGCTGAGGTCATGCTGCAGTCTGTTCAGATCATCTGGTGCTGTGGAGATGATGACTGCTGAGGTCATGCTGCAGTCTGTTCAGATCATCTGGTGCTGTGGAGATGATGACTGCTGAGGTCATGCTGCAGTCTGTTCAGATCATCTGGTGCTGTGGAGATGATGACTGCTGAGGTCATGCTGCAGTCTGTTCAGATCATCTGGTGCTGTGGAGATGATGACTGCCGAGGTCATGCTGCAGTCTGTTCAGATCATCTGGTGCTGTGGAGATGATGACTGCTGAGGTCATGCTGCAGTCTGTTCAGATCATCTGGTGCTGTGGAGATGATGACTGCTGAGGTCATGCTGCAGTCTGTTCAGATCATCTGGTGCTGTGGAGATGATGACTGCTGAGGTCATGCTGCAGTCTGTTCAGATCATCTGGTGCTGTGGAGATGATGACTGCTGAGGTCATGCTGCAGTCTGTTCAGATCATCTGGTGCTGTGGAGATGATGACTGCTGAGGTCATGCTGCAGTCTGTTCAGATCATCTGGTGCTGTGGAGATGATGACTGCTGAGGTCATGCTGCAGTCTGTTCAGATCATCTGGTGCTGTGGAGATGATGACTGCTGAGGTCATGCTGCAGTCTGTTCAGATCATCTGGTGCTGTGGAGATGATGACTGCTGAGGTCATGCTGCAGTCTGTTCAGATCATCTGGTGCTGTGGAGATGATGACTGCCGAGGTCATGCTGCAGTCTGTTCAGATCATTGGTGCTGTGGAGATGATGACTGCTGAGGTCATGCTGCAGTCTGTTCAGATCATCTGGTGCTGTGGAGATGATGAGCTGCTGAGTCATGCTGCAGTCTGTTCAGATCATCTGGCGGACCCCCAAAGCTGGAATGTGGCTTCCTTCATGGCGGGCAGAAAGAATCGCACATTTATGTTCTCTCATATCATACCAGTGTTGGGGACGGGATAGCTCAGTGGTCATAGCACTCGCTTTCCCCAAGCTACGGTGCGTGGTTACCAAGTGTATGGGTGACTGTTTGCGCGCCTTGGCTTCAGTACAGTCCCCCAATTCACCCAGCTGTAATGGGTACCTGCACTCTTTAGGGTCAGGGAAGGTAAAGTGGCGAGGAAGAGGAGATGGGCGTCGCCTTCAATACCTGGCCCCTAGAGAAGCTGAGGTTTCTGATACCTCGCTCCCCTACGACCACATAGGTTAGTGGACTCCTTTATTTTTACCTTCTGCCTGTACCAGTGTTAATATATAACATATAGAATCAGGTTTAACGTCAGCATCTACTTGATTTATTTGATCATCGGACATATTATTCACCTCTGAAGTCTGCAGACAGGGGCCTTAACTCTACCGCCATACTTCACTGCCAGAAGGAGTTCGTCCTAAGAGGGACAAGGAAAATTTTTTTTTATCTCCGGCAACTAGGATTCGAACTCGCAACCTTCATTACCAGCCGAACCATCCAGACACGGTACCACAGTGTTGCCTGCCATCTTTTTCCCTTTCCCGATCACTCCTGCAAGCTACAGAGAATAGAAGTTGAAGTGTGACACTGACAAGGTTGGCCTGGCCAATTTGTCAACAGGCCGTACTGTTCAGACCAGAGATAAGAAGAAATTTGTCCAAGACCTACTCTCTCTGACATATCCTACTGTATGCTGGAGAGAGAGGCTGACAGCCGATTACCGGGTTACCGTTCCTTCTATTGAACGAAGAACACTCTAACGGGCTGCGAGTCTCTTCAGGCCGATAGTTCTGCAGTGATATTTTGACTATCGATACGAACCGAATATCGAATACCTTCACCTTGACATTTCGATTATGGATAGGGACCGAATACCTCTACGGTGACATTTCCACTTTTGACAAGCTCCGAATACCTTCCCAGTAACACTACCCTATTGACGGGGACCGAATATCGCTTTATTGGCATTTACACTATTGATAAAAGTCGTCCTGGCCTCAGCTCTCTGACACAGTGACTGTGCAAGTGGTTTGTTAGCGAACAATTGGACTGGGGGGAGGAAGAGGAAAGATGTGAAAATCGGGGAGATGCTTTGTGTGTAGAATTATGAGGGATGTATATACGCCTGGATCACTGCCTTGGTAGGGCACCCCCCCTATTTGTAAGTTGGGAGTTTGAATTCGTATCACCCTCTGTAAGATTGCTGTACTGCCTACTGTCCACCTTCATATGCGTTGTTGTTCTGGTTGTGTGGTGTGTGTTCTTAATAGGCCCCCTCCATCCTGGGATAATTCCTGATCTTTGTCAGCTAAATCACTGAAGCAGGCATTAACTTTCAATAAATCTGAATGAAGTGCATTGGTGTACATAGGGTGAAGAGAAAGGATGATTGTGACGGTTATATGGAGGGAAGGGGTACATGAGTTGTCCAAGAGTTCATTACTTAAACATTCACACCATCAATATACCAGCTACATCTCATCAGAGATTCAAAACTACTTTCTCATTACGAAACAACACTGTTTTCAGTGACAGAGTGGAAACAAAAAAGGTACCGAAGGGAACACACACCAAAAACTTAACACAGCAGTGGAATCAAACAGGAGATTTTACAGGTAAAGAAAAGGGAAAAGAGAAAAGAAAGGTGAACAGAAGAGGAATGGAACAGCAGATTACAGGTAAAGGAGGAAAAGAGAGAGAAAAAAGAAACTGAACAGAAGAGGAATGGAATAATAGATGACAACAGTACATACCAGAAACAGCGATGTAGGCTGCAGTGAATCAGACAGCAGAACACAAAAAAAATCAATGTAGCCTACAATAAAAGGAAGCGTGGTCCACCCTTCAAAACGGTTTTTCGTCAGTTAAGCTGGCATCAATGGCAAAAGATTTTTGTTGTCTTTATTTGCTTTTCTTTCCTTCATTTCCCTTCATTTTTGCTGCGTCATCTCCATCACTTCCATCCTCAGGACCACGGAATGGCATGACTGATGGCACTGTTTTCTCTGTCAGTACACTGGCTCAATGCTAAGGATTTCACTGGATTTGCATGAGGCCCTAACAGCATTTTGTTAAACGTGGCTAACACTACTTCACAGTATTGGGTGAAGGCTACTCCCCAAGAGAGAGAGAGAGAGAGAGAGAGAGAGAGAGAGAGAGAGAGAGAGAGAGAGAGAGAGAGAGAGAGAGAGGAGAGAGAGAGAGAGAGAGGAGAGAGAGAGAGAGAGAGAGAGAGATACTGTGCATTCAGTCTGTTCGTTACGATTGATAACACTAGAGAGTCTTTAAAATGAGAATAGATATTTCTTTGATAAACAGTGAGTGCGTGAGAGAGAGAGAGAGAGAGAGGGGGGGGGGAGGAAGAAAGAGAGGGATGTGTGAGGAGGGGGAGGGGGAGGAAGGCAAAGTCAAACACACAAAGGTGTGTGCTCAGGAAGCATAATTGATGCAGAATGGCGTAATACTGACTTATCCTTTTGCCTTTATGGGACAATAACTTCAGTCATAAAGGGGACTACTTTCAAGACGTTCAAAAGCGGTGATAAAACCACGCTTTTGGTGTGTGTGTGTGTGTGTGTGTGTGTGTGTGTGTTGTGTGTGTGTGTGTGGTGGTGTGTGTGTGTGTGTTGTGGTGTGTGTGTGTGTGTGGTGGTTTTGTGTTGTGTGGTAGTTGAGAGCATGCCCTGTTGTTGAGTGTCGGAAGGTTTATCGACAAAAAAAGCAGTGTAGCGTGAAAAAGATCATTAAACTAGGCGAACAGGGAGGCTAAATACTTATTCCCTTCTTCTGTGGTATGCACTGTCCTGTGCGCAACTGTATCCCTGCCTGTCTTGGTCTGTCTGTTGATCTGTCTGTCTGCCTCCCTTCACTCTTCTCTCTCTCTCTCTCTCTCTCTCTCTCTCTTCTCTCTCTCTCTCTCTCTCTCTCTCTCTCTCTCTCTCTCTCTCTCTCTCTCTCTCTCTCTCTCTCTCTCCTCCCCCTCCCAACAACAATGATAACAACAATAACAATATTTGAAAACCATGGTTGAATCCATGTAAATTGTTGTTACTGGTGGTAAAGGCATGTTGAGCCCAGCAATCAAAACCTTGTTAACTGCTTCTTTTCACACAGTGTTGTGGGGCAAAGTCCACAGAATTCTGGCAATGTGATATGGAGCCAGGACTAAAGGAGAAGAGAGAATGAGGCTCTAGAGCTGGCCCAGAGCATCTCAGGATGGAATTTGAATCTGTCTTGATGGCCTGTGCTCTCCCTGGAATGCAGGTTTACTACATTATAACAAGACTAGTCAAGTTTTCAGCAAAACGACTGGCCCTGGCCAGGAGTTGTGTCAGTTATCTGATGCCAGCAAACTGCCAAGGCCTACATTAACATGACTGTTATGCTTTCAATTGTTATGTTGAGATTGTCTCCATCCCTGAAAAGCTTTTGGTATAGCAACCTATGATGAACCTGTACTCACCATTAAAAGCATAAAATAAAATAAAAAGTTTGTAAAATAGGGGTATGGCTGTTTATAATGGGGGGGGGGGGGGGTTAAAAACCACCATTCACGCCAACATCGCATCCAGTGTGCCAATTGCTGGGATGCGGGGGGAGGGGGCTCTCAGTATAAATAGCACCCCCACCTTCTGGAAAATATGCGTTAGGAATTCCCTCTTTTCTATCCCTGTCTCTGTTTCTGTCTTGTTCCTTTCCTCCTGTTGCCTCCTTCCTGTCTATTTTTTTGCCTTCTAGGTCTACTCTCCTGCCTTTTTTCCAAGAATAAAAACATAACAATTATCTCCCATGCCTAAGTCGGATGCGCTGGGCCTGACTTGTCAGGCGCTTAACGGCAGCGTGACGCATTTTTCCTCATGTGACAACAATAGTAGTTGCTGTCTAAGCGTTCTACGAAGAAGAAGAAGAAAAGAAGTCGGAATATTGGTGCCTATATGGTCAAGTATTTGACCCCCCCCCCCCCCCTAACATGCCCCCCTGAGTGCACTTTCAATCCCAGAGCCATTCCCAGATGGGATAAGGAAGACAGAGCGGACATTTTGGGTGGCCCCCAGGGTGTTCAGCTTAGGAACGCCCAACAATAACTATGTAAACAAACTTGATCAGCAGAAAGGGAACGGAACAACCCGATAATTTTGTGAGGTTTAAGGCTGGACAGGGGTACTGTTTTACGCTGTACCACTGAAGTGGTCGCAACTGACCGGCCACACACACTCTCATGTACTAGACTTCCATTACATTTCATCACTAAGAAGTTGTGTTTGACACGATCTCCTTGGTCAATTTCAAGTGCAGACCTGCCAGTGCTTTAATTCCCTTCGTGTATATACACAAGCAGATGATCAAATATGCACTCAGAAGATCGCTTAATTCATATCAGCGTTCGGTGGGTTAGGGAAACACGAACATACCCAGCATACATCTCCCAAGTCGGAATGCATCAACCTTCATGGTGGGCAAAACCGGTTGCATAGGCAAAATCTCACCATAGTGAACTTGAGAGCTCTTGTAGAAGAACGAGAAGAAGGAAAAGAAATCCGAAAAAAGAGAGAAAAAACTAAAACAACAATTTTAGAACGAAAAATGTGAAGTACCAAGAGCAAGAAGAATAGGTAAAGATTAAATGAATAAACAAATAAACAAAAGAACTACCATATTCTTTTACAGCAGGATTGATGACGGTGTATACTTAATAAAACAACAGGTGAAAACTACCCGTCTGTTGCTGATCGTGTAACGTGTGGGCAGGGAGAATGGGGTGTAGCGTGACCTGCACGAGTTAATAAAACAGCAAATGAAGGATGCACAGCTGCCAGGCAGACCCAGACAGCACAGGCCCTGGAGTAATCGACACCTCAGCTCCTGCTGTCGTTACCAAACACCGCCCAGTGCAGCAAGAACCTGGCAGTGTTCCAGATGTTTCCCCAGTTTAACCCAAAACGTCACTGCATGAAGAACACTCCATACACATCCTCCAACAAACTCCGCTACACTGCACTGACCTTACTGACTGGCCATGCCATAATCCACTGCCCTGACCATGCCATAATCCACTGCACTGGTCAAGCCTCGGATTGGTATTTTCGTTTTCCTGTGACCCACAAAATACTGGCAGAAAAGATGGAATTTTTAGTATTCATTCTTGATTTTTTTTGCAAGCAAGTATTCATGGAGTGCGGTACTAGCAGGTCTGCACATATTTATTACAGGTCGGAAAAAATTATTCCCCCCCCCCCTCCACAGGATACCAGTCGTGTATCTAGTAAACTTCTGTTGCACATTTCATGTAGTGTCAACTCTGTGTCTCTCTGTCTCTCTCTGTGTGTCTCTCTGTGTGTCACTCTGTATCTGTCTCTGTCTGTCTGTCTGTCTGTCTCTGTCTGTCTGTCTGTCTATCTGTCTGTCTGTCTGTCTGTCTGTCTCTCTCTCTCTCTCTCTCTCTCTCTCTCTCTCTCTCTCTCTCTGGAGTTTTCTGTTTCTTGCTTGTCTTTCTGTGTGTGTGTGTGTGTGTGTGTGTGTGTGTGTGTGTGTGTGTGTGTGTGTGTGTGTGTGTGTGTGTGTGTATAAGGGGGGATCGGGAGAGAGAGAGTATTCCTTTCTATGCATTTATGTCATTTTGCATATTTTTTTCCTTGATTTTCTTTTTTATTGTTATTTGGCTGTTGTTTTTTTTGTTTGTTTATTTTGTTCATTCGTTTTTCTCGATGGTTGGATATAAAAAAAAAATTAAAGCATGTAATGCCTAATCTATTACCGTCTGAAAAATAAAATTTGTTCAAAAAAAAAAAAATTGTTCAAATTTGTTCAGTTTGTTCTCTGTCTTTCTCTCTTACCACATAGAGGCAGGCATAAGCACACACGCTTCTCTACACACATTTATCCAGGAAGCCTTCCTCTATGACTCTGGCCAATCAAAAAACAAAACAAAAAACAGCAACAAAACAACAACAAAGAATCCACTGCACATCCTAGTTGAAGAATCCACCATCTTGGCAACTTCTGATCTTGTTTGTACGTCCTCAGAAAAGCTGGGTGACCCCATTTTCCTCACCAAATAAGGAAACAGAAACCTTGCATCCTGCATCTCTAAGCCTGCCGGCCGTTCCCTCCACTCGTGACCACACTAAAAATAAGTGCTTTTGTTTTGAGCAGAACTGCCAAAATCACTTAAAATAAAGTGAAGTGACGACCCACTTCGGAAATGGCGGCTTCAATCTTTCGACGTGCGACAAGGGGAAGCATTTCCTGCCTACGTGACAGACACTGAGAGTTGTCGGCCGTGATACTCAGAACAAAGTTTCTCATAGGTTGAAAAGCGGTTGTAGCCCATTTTCAAGTGAAGGAAGCTTTGTTTTTAACTTAAAGGGAACTTGTACGTAACAGGGAGGGGGGAAGTGTGTGTGTGTGTGTGTGTGTGTGTGTGTGTGTGTGTGTGTGTGTGTGTGTGTGTGTGTGTGTGTGTGTGTGTGTGTGTGGTAAAAGGATATATGTATATCAATATAAATTAATATATATTATTAATTATTTATATAATATATATAATTAGATTATGTGTGTTGAAGGATATATATTTTTTTATTTATTTATTATTATTATTCTTTTATATGAGATAACAGAATAAGCAATATGTGTTTTTTTATCGGTCGTGGTATGCAGTTTTGTAAATATTGATATCTGTTCAGGCAACGATGGTACTCTTAGAAAAGGGAACAGGATTAAGTGTGGAAGATGTTCATGCGTGCGTTCGCACACGGGTACTCGGTTTAAAAGTTCATCGAAGGACTTTGGGAGAGTGAGTCAGCATGATGTTAACTCCAGGAGAAAATTTTCGAGGACTCGAACCCGGTCTTCAAATGCCAGCGCAATGTTCTGACCACTAGGCTATCCGAGAGAGAGTAGAGAGAGAAGAGAAAGGAGAGAGAAGATGAGAAAGAGAAGAGAATGAGAGAGAGAAGAGAGAGAGAGAGAAGATGAGAGAGAAGAGAGAGAGGGAGAGAAGAGAGAGAGAAACCACCGCCAAGCATGTTAACAAACAAAACCTATAGCTTTTACTGAGCTGTGTTACAGGAGATGCAATATCCGTATGATGACTGTTTTCCTCTCTTTATGTCTCATCATCATGACATACCAAGTAAACAACACACACCAACAACAATAAACACAACCAACAACAAAAAAGGGGGAGAGAATGAGTCGTCGGAGGGGGGGGGGGGAGAAGAGGGGGAGGGAACAATTTCTGCTCATGATCAGCTGATTCAATTGTGTGTAGTCTTTGTTCTTTATTCTTCTTTTATTTCGAGGACAACAGGATAAGCACTCTTGTGTTTGTTTTTTTATATCCTGTCCCAGTGTGTATGCACTTGTGTAAATGTTGTCATCTGTTCCCAACGGCACACAATGGCCTACTCTTCCGAAAACCAGAACAGGTTCTAACAGTGTCGCAAGATGTTCTGCATACGTTTGCACATGGGTCCTCGGTTTATAGTCTCATCTGAAGGACTTTTGTGGGGAGTAGATTCGGCATAATGTTAACTTCGGAGGAAAAATCCTCTTGAACGAGATTCGAACCCGGGTTAGCATATCACGAGCGCATCACTCTAACCACCAGTCGTGTTTGTTAGGTGTTAAAGTATTATATATATATGTGTGTGTGTATTGTGTGTGTGTGTGTATATATATATATATATATCCTTTTTTTAATCATTGCTTTAAAATGTTATTATTTTTTAACTTCTAGGTAGATCTAGTAATCTGGGGATGGTCAGTATAACAGACTGGTATGGGTGACATCTTCAACATGACATTGTAGCAGTTGCCTTTTGAGGACTAACACAGGCAGGACAGACACCACAGTTACTGTGTCCTTGGCAGACTGATGGCATTGGATGTTTGTCAGGGGTTCTCCTCTCTCCCTCTCTTCTCTGCGTTCTTACTAATTGACGCCTGGTCTCCTGTGCTTGTCACTCTGCAGGAGGTCTGCCCACTGGCCTCAGCCCACACTTCCCGACTTCACAGCAGCTCATTCATTGTACAGGGTGTATGCTGGCTATGTTTGTGTTTCCGTCACCCACCGATGCTGACATGAGTTACGGATCTTTAACGTCCATATTATGTAATCTTCAGCATTTTTCATGCGTTGCGTGTTTTTTAACGTGCATAATGTGATTTCCTGCATGTGTGTGTACGCGAAGAAAATTAAGGCACCGGCAGGTCTGCATTTAAGTTGACAAGAAGATCTTAACATTCTCCACTCTTAATTCATCACCGAGATTGGAACCCGTGACTTCATGGACCCAAGGATTCAGGTAAACGGCCATACACCACTCGGCTATAGCGTCTGTCACTATGTTCTGTAAGTGATGATAAAAGTACAAAAAAGTGACTGCACGCTTCGCCACAGCATTACTGATAAACATCTTAACAGTGCATAGACCACAACCATCCACGGAAGGTTACAGATGTTTGTTTTCTGCCCTGTCCTCTGGTTTAGGTTGATGAGGCAGAAATAGGGGTTTGTGGGGTGTTGTTATTTTTAACATTGTTTTGGTTTTTGTTGCTGTTGTTGATTTGCTTTGCTTTGGGTTTTCCCCGAGAGTCGTAATATCCCCACTTTGACTTGACTGAAGGTAAATGACATCAGTTTGAATCACACCCATCGTCATCACCATCATCACTATCATCTGACGTCAACACCAGCAATCAGCGATGCTGAACTGAATCCAAGACGCGGGCCCATTGACTTGATTAAAATCTGCCTTCTCTCGTGGGAGGGTGAACGGATTCGCGATTGTCGGTGGTTACACGTGGTTTAAACATTATATTTTTTCCCTTTTTGTTGTGAAAGTGAGGGAGATGGAGGAGAGGGACGCAGAAGGAGAGACAGACATGTCGGAGACTTATCTATTATTCATTGTATTCCAAACCACCTCTGATTTGAGGACTGAGGATCTGTTACTGACATGGGAATCGAATCCCCGTGCTGCAATTTAACAAATAGAATCACCTTCCATTTACCCTCTGAAATGAAACAAACAAAACAAACACGTAACTGCAGCGGAATACACAAACAAAAGCCAATAATACGAACAGAAGTCCAAGTACTCTGCAATAGAAACAGTGTTGGGTTTGGTTTTGTCTCTTGGAGTTTTAGAAAGCTTTTGTATCTGCCTGAAATATAGACCACTGGATGTGCTGAGAAATTGCATGGATTAACAAGCACGATATACTAGATTAGCTGATAATGATGAAACATGTTGATGTTATACCTACCTATGCAGTTCCTCATGTCAACTGAAACACACAGACAAATCTGATGACGACAGTTCTCCAAGGTCAGGTTGAGGGCAGAAGAAAAAGAGGCAGACCACCAACATCCTACATTGCCAACATCACTGAGGTCAGTGGTCTGAGATGGCTACAGGAGATGGTAGAACTCAGCAGAGACAGAGAGAGATGGCAAAACCTGGTGGCATTGCGTGGAGTTTCTACAGACGACAGCGGCGGTGGAGACAGTTGAGTTGAGAGATGTAGATTCCGGTAGATATCTTGTTCAAGAATTCACAAGCCTTATAAAATGATCGATTCTTCCTAAGTGTCTTTCGAAAATATTCATTCATGTGTTTTTGTGTTCATCTAGTTTGTTATTCTTGTAGCATCAAACGAAAAGAAAAACTTTTGTTTGTAAACTTTTACAAAGCTGCTTGCGAACAAGATGAAAGACACCTTATGGAATCTCAACTGTTTCAAAATGACGTTTTCCTCCGGTGTGACAATGGTTTTGATGATGTGAATCAGCTACCTGACTTTGGGAGTGACACAATAGCGTCTTCTGCATGCCATAGCTGTTGGATTGTTGTTGCTCTCAGCATGTGTAGAAACATCAAGTGTTCTTTTTTCTTTGGAATAAAGATTTGTTTAAATGAAGTGAGGCGTGCGGGATTAGGTGGCTGTATGTCATTGTTTATGTGGCTGCCAGTATCACTTTATGTGGAAGGACGTAAAATTGAAGACTACTTATGTGGCTGATTGATTAACTTGGTTGATTAGTTGTAATCAACTGATTGATTGGTTCATTCTTTGGGTCAGAGATTGAAAAACGTTTCATTCCATTATACCCTTGTCCGTTTTACTTCTTGTGATCATTCGTTTTGGGTTGTTTTGGGGTTTGGGTTTTGGTTTGGTTTGGTTTTGTCACGTTGCTTGTTTTGTTTGGCCTGTTTTGCTTGTGTTGTGTTTCATTTTGCCTTTGTTTCTCCGCCGTTGTTTGTTTTTGTTTTGTTTGGGAGGAGGGGGGGGGGGTCTTTTTCTTGTTCTGTGTATTTTACAACAGTTAACATCCTTTTAAAAGTTTTTGATTTCATGTCCAAAAGTCTCTCTCTCTCTCTCTCTCTGACTCCCCCCCCCCCCCCCACACACACACACACACACGCACACACACGCACGCACGCGCACACAAACGCGCGCAAGCACGCAAGCACACAAGCACGCTGAAGAAAAATCTTCTGCGCTCAATATTCACTTCAATTGAATAACACACACACACACACACACACACACACACACACACACACACACACACACACACACACACACCACACACACACACCCCACACACACACACACACACACACACACACACACACAGAAGCAATGACTTTAGGAGCCTTGACAATCAGTCCTCAAGCTCATCACATGATGGGGAAACAATGCCCCTTCTCTGTCACAGGATGATAAGCATCTTCACAATACACACAGTCTGGCCCTCATCTTCACACATAAACACAGTCAGGCCCTCATCTTCACAATACGGATAGCCTAGTGGTCAGAACATTGCGCTCGCAATTTAAAGACCCGGTTCGAGTCCGGTCGAGGAAATTTTCTTCCTGGAGTTAACATCAGTGCTGACTCCACTCTCCCCAAAAAGTCATTCGGATGAGACTTTAAACCGAGCCCCGTGTGCGAACGCACGCAGAACATCTTGCGCACACGTTAAATCCTGTTCCGCCTTTCGTAAGAGTAGGCCATCGTGTGGCGGTGGAACAGATGACAATATTTACAAAACTGCATACACACGGGGACCGGATGAAAAAAAAGCACATGATTGCTTATTCTGTTATCCTCGATATAAAAGAATAAATAAAAATAAATAAATACACAGTCATCTTCACAATACACAGTCAGGCCCTCGTCTCCACAATACACATTCAGGCCCTCATCTTCACAATACACATTCAGGCCCTCATCTTCACAATACACAGTCAGACCCTTATCTTTCACAGTACACAGTCATCTTCACAATACACAGTCATCTTCACAATACACAGTCAGGCCCTCATCTTTCACAGTACACAGTCATCTTCACAATACACAGTCAGACCCTCATCTTTCACAGTACACACAGTCATCTTCACAATCACAGTCAGGCCCTCATCTTTACAAAACAATTCAGCCAGACCCTGGTTGAAGTTGGCCGGCCATTCTAGCCGATCAGTGAAGCAATAAGAGTGTGGCAATACCAAGACGAACAAGCATCTGACTTTTTACGATGATGCTGATGATGATAATGATGATGATGAGTGTCGATGCTATCTTTCCATGCCTAGTCGGCGTAAAAGGGAAGTGGATTGGTCTCGCTGTATCCGCCCGCCTCTACTTAGGACTGAATGATGCTAATCTCGTTGTCATCTTTAAAAGAAAACAAAAAAAAACTGCAAATGACGCTAAACTTGAATAAGGACTTCAGTTTTTTTTTTTTTTTTCCAAACCGGAATTTGCTGTGTCTTAATAGAACTTGTACTAATAAGTTAGCCCTACTGTGGGTGACATCAGGCTTGTGGAAAAAAAACAAGACAAACAAGAAAAGAAAAAGAAACTAAATAAAATAAACACTAAATGGGATGGGAGTGAAGAAACATTTATTTATTTATTTTATTTATTTATTTTTTTATTATTTTATATCGAGGATAATGGAATAAGCACTCATGTGCTTTTTTTACATCCAGTCCCCGTATGTATGCAGTTTTTGTAAATTATTTCATCTGTTCCCACCGGCACACGATGGCCTACTCTTACGAAAAGGATTTAACATGGGCGCAAGATGTTCTGCGTGCGTTCGCACACCGGGCCTCGGTTTATGTTCTCATCCGAAGGACTAATGAAGTAAGTTGCGTATGAGAGAGAGCACAATACGGTGGCCGTCCTGGGCTGACCCTTAGGGTTGACCAGGGCGTCGGTACAAGCAAGGACAGTAGAGTTGGTTTTATACCCCGTTTTAATCTGTATATAGTCGCACAGTTTTAATCTGACATTTAAAAATTTTACGAGGTGACAACCCCGATATGGCCTATGTGGTCAGCAGGGTAACATGATTGGATTGGATTGATTAGGAGAGAGAACACAGATACTTGGATTTTGTATTATTTAATGGAACCAGATCTTTTTACATCAGAAATCCATTGCACTGAATGCGCGTCATGAGAAATCTAATGCATTTAAAGATTGTTAAAAGCGTTTCAGCAAAAATTTAACAAAACAAAATAAAACAAAACAAAATTATGAACAGGGAGAGGGGGTGGGGGTAGTGAAACATGTCCAGAGAAGTAAGGGGAGAGAGACCACAGAGAGTTGGATTTTTGTATCACTTAAAACCCAATCCTTTTACGTCAGAAACTCATTGCACCCAATGGGTGTCATGAAAAACTCACTGCATTAAAAGATTATCGAAAGTGTTTCAGCGAAAAAGTATTATGGTTTACGTCCACCGGCTGCCTGATGTAAAAAAAAAAAAAAATCTTATTATTCCTATGGAACACACTACAAGTTTCTGGCTCTTTGAGGCTTTTTCGTATGATCATATATTATGAATTTGTTTGACTTTCTGATTAAAAAAAAAACTTTTAAAAACAAAAGATCGTCTTGGTAGTTATACAGTCTATCTGAACCCATTGGCATTGTTCAGACCCACTCTGATCCGTATTGCATTTTGAAA
Organism: Stramonita haemastoma; assembly: GCA_030674155.1. Classification (NCBI taxonomy): domain Eukaryota; kingdom Metazoa; phylum Mollusca; class Gastropoda; order Neogastropoda; family Muricidae; genus Stramonita; species Stramonita haemastoma. The sequence goes on along the minus strand of CM060318.1, from coordinate 87,648,617 downwards.
ACCAGAAAACAAGCAAGTAAAATATTTCAAAGAAACAAGGAACAACAAAATGATACCAGACGAGAGGTTCTCGCAAAATGCGTCGTATTCTTTCTTTCTTTCTTTCTTTTTTGTGATTAGGAGTACTACTTAGTTCTCCCTGTCATATTGTTTTGTATAGGTTAAGAATGTAAAGTTGCTGTTTGATCAAGTTTTTAAAAAACCCAAACAAATGTTGGATTCAACCCATGGATTAATGACGAACGCATTGGTTGACTGTATAAAGTAATGACTGGCTGACTAACTGACTGACTGACTGACTGATCGGCTGATTGACTGATCGATCGATCGATTAATTGATTGATTGATTGATTGATCGATCGATCGATATTTTGAGCCGTGTTTTTGCATTTTTAGGCGAATATTTCTGGTTTGACACCTCAAGCCTGTTGTTTTTCAGTTACGATGTGACCGTAGGCTACATTCTTACCGTGTTTGTCGAGCCAGAAACATGTTTCTTTCCACACATAAATCAAAAGCGTGTGTGTGTGTGTGTGTGTGTGTGTGTGTGTGTGTGTGTGTGTGTGTGTGTGTGTGTGTGTGTGTGTGTGTGTGTGTGTGTGTGTGTAAGTGTGCGCGCACTCGTAAGCACAAGTGCCGCATGTGAGAAATACAGACAGGAGAGGGGGGAAAAGAGAAACAGATATTCTAGTACTTCCCCTTACAAAATTTATTTTCATTCCAACATGCAATGATCTTAAAACAGACCCTATAACAAGAAGTTTTGCCACACATGTCCTGTATACGAACATTTGACTTGTGAAAAAGCGGGACATCTCATATAAACCGGTTAGAACTTCCGTTAAGGTGTAGTCAAAAAAATGCTTGATAATCCTCACATGACAAAGTTGTTCGTTCCCTCACATCTGGCCTCCAAACGGTCGTCAGTTATCATTGGTGATCTGAGGTGACGTGACATGAAGCCATTTTTGATGTTGTCATTATTGTCAACTAAACAGTCGGCATATACACCGTTCTAGTTGGTTCATTTCAGTGGTTTGATTACAGTGCACCCTCGTCACGTAACCATCGATGTTCATGGCTTGAATGTTGCTGTGGAGGCTGCAGGCTTTCTTCTTCTTTTTCTTAAGTTGAAACTGAAGTGACAGAGGAATAACAAGGGACAATATCTTGTTGCACTGAAGTTGCTGTCCCTACATTCCGTTGAGAGTTGAATTCCAGTCGCCTGGTGGATCGGTGGTTAGGCTAATAGAGGCAACGCACCTGCCTAGAACGTGATAAGTCAAAATTCGAAGTGTGTGACGGTTTGATCCCCCCTCCCCCTATGTGCCTGAAATTGCCCTACATCTACTAAAGCGGGAGTAGGGATGTGGGAGCTGGGGTTGGGGTTTGGGGAGTTTCTTTATGAGAGGATAAACCGAGGTCCACCACGCCAACAACAGAGTTAGTTGTCCCTGGCAAACTTCTGTAGAAAAAACCCACTGTGACAGGGAATCAAATACACATGCAGACAGGAAAGGAAAAAAGAATTGGGGGTGCAGTGCTTGTGGCATGGGCTCTCCCCGTGGGGTGAGTGAGCAACGGGAATTCCCCTCAGAGAAGTCTGCCCAGACTGAAAATGGTAGGCCTATACAATACAATCTACAATCACCAGAAATTAGGGGAGTGTTTATCCTCTCCTTGGAAGTTGACTGCCTTGAAGGCGATGGATTTCTTCAAGAGCATTTTTTTTTTTTTTCTTTTTTTTTCTTTTTTTTTTTTGCTGCCTCGTCTTCTGTGACGCCCCCGTACTGCTGTTTCCACGCCGCTCATTTCAATCTCCCCGCCACAGCCATACCCAGATTTGTTGTGTCTCACCCCCGGGGTCGGGAGTCCACAGGGAGCTCATCAATATTAGGCCGCCGCGGGCCACCAGCCAGAGGGGCCCTGCACTTCTGCTGGGTCACTTTGGTGGTGTTCAGTGGTGCCTGTTCTGAGCTAACATACGCAGGACACCACCTACTAAGCCCCCTACTAACGACAGTATTAGCTCAGTCGCGGAGCCAGACTGAGTGAGCCACCCACCCAAGGTGGCGACCACCACAACGTCCCTCCAACGACCGCCTCCCCGCGAACCTCCAACCCCAAAGGCTTTGACACAAATTCACCACAGGCACAGAAGCGTATGGGGAAACCGAATCTGAGGTCACCATGAGACCAGAGCAACGGAGGCCACCGAATCAGAGGCAATTTTTATTATTGCATGATGATCAATGATGATGAGGATGATGTAATGATGCTGCTGTGGAGGTGCATCCGCTTTGAGACTACTTGACAGGGTTGTTCTCTACGCTTACTGTCATAATATATCCCGGCGTCAACCAGGCCCGAGAGATACAGACACCTGCAGTGTTGGTCAGGTATTTTGAGCAACACTCTCAAATTCGCATCCGTAAAGTGGATGAAGCTCGACTGTGTGGTCCCAGTCTCCCCACTGAGCCCACAGCACACTCACTCTGGGTAGGAGCCGGCCGGAGCCCGAAAAAATCCCTATGACTTATGGGATTCGAACCCGCGACCTTCCAGTCCGGAATCCAAGGCGCTAACCACTGCGCCATGGCGGCTGGTTCAAGAGCATCTTTTGTGAAGGGTGACATAACCTGCAGGATCAAAATTTGAACCTTCCTAGAAAAAAGTGTGTGTGTCTGTGTGTGCGTGTGTGTGTGTGTGTGTGTGTGTGTGTGTGTGTGTGTGTGTGTGTGTGTGCGTGCTTATTTCTTTTTATTTATTTGTGTGTCTGTGTGTGTTTGTGTGTGTGTGCCTGTCTGTTTATCTGTGTATGTGTTTGTGTGTGTTTATTTTTACGTGTGTGTCTGTGTGTGGTTGTATGTGTGCCTCTGTGTGTGTCTGTGTGTGTGTGTGTCTGTGTGTCCGTGTGTGTCTGTGTGTGTCTGTGTGTCTCTCTGTGTATGTGTCTGTCTGTCTGTGTGAGCCTGTGTGTATCTGTATCTGTCTGTCACATGCCTGTATGTCTGTGTCTGTCTCCCCAGACCCATTTCGTTCCTGTATTTAAAGTTGTCGTCTATTCATGAGGACCAAGTACATCCTCGATGCTCTCCTCAGAGCTCTGATACAAACAAGCCCTTAAAACCACAAACACCCCATGACAGGAAGCGGTCATTGAGAACAATCCAGCATCGATAATGACGATGATGATGAGAGGAGGAGGAGGATGTGTCCACAGCAGCAACAGCAAAGCAAAGGATGATAGATGGTTACATATACTTATACCTAAGTGGCAGGCAGTTGGAATGCCGTGATGTCTAGACAAACGGCTCTTGACAATCTTCACTTGAAGAGATGAGCCCTTAACTGTCACTGACTTGGGGCTGATGCATATCACCCGACAGTTATCACTTTTCTCGCCAGTGATACAGGAAGATACTGCACAGTTCTTCGTCTTCCTCTTCGTCGTCATCTTCGTCTTTTTCTTCTTCTTCGTCATCTTCGTCTTCTTCTGGGTGGGACTGTGAGCTGCTTCCGTGCATGTCATGCTGGGATGAGCAGTTTGTGGTCTGTGGGGTTCTGCTTCAGTCTCGGCTGTCATCCTCGGTGCCATGAACGGTCGCAGCTTGAATTTCGCGGTGATGGAACTGGTAGGTGGTGTGTGCTTTGTTTTTCTTGTGGGGGATGCTGTCTGTTCTCTGTTTCTGTCCCCTGTCTTTGTCTCTTTGTCTCTCTGTCCTATTGTCTCCCTGAATCTCTGTCTGTCTGTATGTCTGTCTGTGTTTCTGTTTCTCTGACTCTGTCTTTGTCTCTCACTCTCTCTGTCTTAGTTTAAGTTTTTATCTTGATTTTATCCATGATAAGGGCGGGGACTGGATGTAAAAAAGCACACGAGTACTTATTCATCATCCTCGGATAAAAGAATTTGCCTTGCCTTATACTCTCTGTGTCTGCCTGCCTCGTCTCTTTTTCTGTGTGTCTGTAGGTCTCTCTCTCTCTCTCTCTCTCTCTCTCTCTCTCTCTCTCTCTGAGTCCTGATTTGTCTCTCTATGTGTGGGTTTGTATGCTTCCCCCAGGTGTGGGAGGGTGTATGGTCTTATATATTATGGCTAAAATGTTGCACTCGCGATGTGACAGCCCTCTTGAGGAGGGGGTAGTGTGACGTCCCTTGCAATATCCACTTTGTTGTGAGTTGGTTTTTGGGTTGTTGTTTTTTTTACAGGAAACATTCCCCCTTCCGTCTACTGAGAAAAAAAATCATACACATAAATACATGGGGGGGGGGGGGGGGGGGGGGGTTGTTGTTGTACTCTTGTTTTTTGTTTCTGGGTTAGAGTTACAAGGCTAGGGAATGCGAGGACTATTTTTGCTCACCATTAAAGTAGACACTGTCCTTTATTTTTTTTTAGGTAGACACTTTCTGACTTCGGCGCTAGTCTATACAGAATTTTGTTCGATTAGCGGACAGCTTTTCTCTGTGGACAGGGGGATAAAATGAACATTGCCGTTGTCGTCACGCTAAGCTGACTTTAGTAGGTGGGAACGTATGCCTTCCCCATGTTGGAATCATGGAAGTTGATAGAGAGTGCTTCCCCCAGCCCCCACCTTCCGCCCCTTCCTGTTCCTGTTCCACCCTCCTGTCTTTAGGGGCTGGCTCACTGGGTGTGGTAGATAGATACCTCAGAGATAGTGCTGCAATCATATCAGCCGTGCATCGCCCATATCCTGCTGCATTTAAATGGCGTAGTTTGCCTTGCTTTGGTTTGAGGTGTGTAAGCGACAGGAGGTTGTGTGTGTGTGTGTGTGTGTGTGTGTGTGTGTGTGTGTGTGTGTGTGTGTGTGTGTGTGTGTGCGCGCGCGCGCGCGCGCGTGCATGCGTGCGTGCGTGCGTGTGTGTGGTGTGTGTGTGCGCGCGCGCGTGCGTGTGTGTTGTTTGTGTGTGCGCGCGCGTGTGCGTGTGTGTATGTGTGTGATTTCTTTTTTCGAGGATAATGGAATAAGTACTCCTGTGTTTTTTACACCCAGTCCCCGTGTGTATGCATTTTAGTGAATTTTGTCACCCTTCCCACCGGCACACAATATTC
>CM060318.1:87620456-87633448 GCA_030674155.1 Stramonita haemastoma | reverse complement strand
TTTGAACACAAGTACTTAGAATCAGTCTAGATCCATGGCTAAAATCAATGAGTAGTCATTAAATCTCAACTCTGCACACTGGAACTGCTCTGTAACAACTTTGACAATGGAAACTTGTAATCCAGATCTAGAATTACCCCTCAATGAGTCAGGCTGACATGGCTTCTGCCTATCCTCTTCTGTACTGGCTGCCCAGTGACAGTCAAGGGCTTCCAGCTACTGATAAGACTAAGAGCATTCACTCTGTTCACTCTGTTCACTAGTCTAGTGTCAAGGGGCTTTATCTTGAACTCCAGGAAGTTGATTTCATATATAAGCAATACAGAGTGTGACGATGACTGAAAGAGACAACTGATGGCTGCTCCTTGCAGGAACCCCCCCTTTCTTGTGCACAGGTTTCTAACACGAGTGTCAAAGGGCTCAAACACAACACTTCCTAAGAACTAAAGAAGTGTGAAATATTGCCTCCAAATAAATTAAAGACCTAATTAATATCAAAGTTTCATAATATTTCCAAACTTCTTTTGAAATCTTAGGAAAATGAATTCTCATAATTGCTCCCCTCTCAATGTTTTATCATGAGCACATTTTTTTTTCAATGTTATGTTTGAATTCTTAACAATGGATCTGGCATTGCCAATCAATCGCTGACATTTTGAAAACTGAAGCGCATACCTAAATTTATTTGCAAAAATGTTTTCTCACTCTATAAATGAGTATCATTGATTTATTTTTGCAAAATTTAATCACTGAGTCACTGTGATTCAAATCCCTTTCCCCCTGTTTCCCCTTACTCTTTTTCCTTAACTTTTCTACATAATTTTTTTCTTATTTAAAATCTTAAAGGTTTTCTTCCCCTTAATTCTTTTTTTTAAGTTTTAAAAAATATAGTTCTAGGAGTTAAACAAACCAAATGAAATCAAAATCAATAAACTAAAGGGCTCATCTTCTGAGACATTTTCCACTGAATCATAGAATGAGTAGGGTGTTCACACAACTTTTGTACTTTCATGCCACAACCATTCTCCTCTCTCTCTCTCTCGAACATCTGCGCACAGTTAAATCCTGTTTGCTTTTGTAAGAGTAGCCATCGGTGCCGTGGAACAGATACAATATTACAAAACGCATACACACGGGACCGAGGAAAAGACATGATGCTTATTCTGTTATCCTTGATATAAAAGAATAAATAAAATCTCTCTCTCTCTCTTTCTTTCTCTTCTCTCTCTCTCCTCTCTCTCTCTCTCTCCTCTCTCTTCTCCTCTGTTTCCGAATTCATCTACATGATTTTTCTTTTAACCTACAACATTACAAAAATCTCCTCCATTGTGTTCATGAGAACTAGTTTACATTTTACAAGCTTAAGCTAGGCAAGGAGACTACAAACCAGTTCTATAGTAAGGGTGGGCTGGGGGTGGGGTGGGGGTAGAGAAGTGGGTGGGATTTTATTGATCATTATCAAGGAAAGCTAGCTTAGAGTGTCAGCAAGAACAATGACTTTCAGGTAAGTTTCTTTCATAACTAGAAATCATTGACTATTCATTGCTACAAGAATGTAGATTGAGCAAAACGTTGACCACAATCTGAGATTGCCAGTTTATAATTTATACTGTAGATCTATCTCCACACTGACTCATGACTCACTGCGAGTAGACTGGAGTACTAAAGTCACAAGTTCTTTTCTTAATTCACATAATGACAACCTGGAGTGTAAAATTTCAAAATTATACACATGTATATTAATTCATTACATGTTTTTAAAAAATATACACCCACACAATGGTGTTACTGGTTACTGCATGCTAACACTAAGCACCCCCAAAAAAGTCAAATTTGAACTTTTCAGTAATTCAACAAAATTTATGACATCTATAATAACCTCATGACCATGAATCATTGAATATTTCTCATTTTATACACTTTGATTTCATTAATTCATGAACTAAGATGAAGCACTTGCGTCTCAAAGTCAGTGAATTGCAAAACAGATAAATGAATAAATAACCACCTACAAAAAATCAACTGTAAACAATAACAACCAAAAACCCCAATGTGCAGTCACTTTAATTAAAGTACTTAACCAGTTAGTGTTACAACAAAAATTTTTTTTTAAATAATAACCAATTTCACGTGCACTCATTGAATGTTCTTTGTTCCTTTTCCTTCAATACTTAATCAAATATTTTATACTTTTGTGACTAAATCACTGCGCATGTAACATTAACTTAATTCATGAATACATGTATAACCTTTGCAATAATTTGGGTTCTTCCTTCTTCACATGTTTGAATGTTTCCTTATAAATTTTACAAATCTGCCACTTGATTTGGACCCACTTACTACAGTTGAATTTTCAACCATTAATTTCAGAAGCTTTTATTATCCAGTTGTTAAAAAAAAAAAAAAAAACCCAACCATTTGGTTGTGAGAACAAATTAACAAACAGTAACAGAAACTAACACTAACAGACTTCACTGTCAGGTTATTGCTGTACATCCCTAAATCAAATGTACAAAACACAGTTAAATACTGGAAAAACTGCCAACACTGGCAATAGTAATGGTGATTCAATCTTATTACACTTTTGATAAAACTAAAACAGCAAAACTCCAAAAGCAATCATTTTTTAAAATGGTCTTCAAAATTTAGATTCACTTTAGACAGTCAAGTTCCAGATAATTTCCATTGTAGGAAGGAATTGAGGAAATGGAGAGAGAGAGAGAGAGAGAGAGAGAGAGAGAGAGAGAGAGAGAGAGAGAGAGAGAGAGAGAGAGAGAGAGAGAGAGAGAGACAGACAGACAGACAGAGACAGACAGACAGACAGACAGACAGACAGACAGAGACAGACAGACAGACAGACAGACAGAGACAGACTCAGAAATTTAGACAGAGCAGACTCAAACTCAAAGAGAGAGCACAGAGAAACTGCCATCATGCATCTTTGTTTACAGTATTTTTTTTTAACAAACTATCGCAATTCTGATGACTCTATGATGCAGGTAATACATGTAATTGTAATGAGGTACATACATGATGCATTATCATTTTTAAAAAAAACATCTTTATGCTGTTAAAATAGAAATTCTATCGGTATCCCAGTATCACAAGCAGATATGAGATAACTAACAAAAATCAACAAAATTAAAGAGTAATTTAAGCCAAAAGGAAAAGTTCGCTTGTCTTAAGTATAAACTATATGTGATTAATAACTCTGATAAATTCACTAAGTAAAATTTGATCATTCTGCAACACAGAACTTGATCTTTCTAGTTTTGCTGAAACCTGGATCCAATTTGAATGAAAAATAAAATTCTATTTTATCACTAACTGATCCAAAAGTCTGAAGAATATGTAGTCCATAGCCGTCACTGTAGCTTTTTTTTTTCCAAAAATACTGAACAAAGTCAAAAGTTTTCTTTAAAAGTCTATGATATCCTGCTTTTACAAAACAGACAACTTGTAGAACTGACTAAGTTAGTAATACACACAACAAGAAATGTACTCTTTAGTTTAACTGCAAATTTTCTGCTTAAAATCTTGCAGCATACTGCATAGTAGTCTTTTTCACACACACACAAAAAAATCTTTTTTATTTTTTTTATTTTTTGGGGGGACTATAATTTCTCAATTACTGATTTAGGCCTTTAGACTGGCATCAAAGGTTGGTGGGTTCCATGTAACATTTGATTGCTCCCCCCCCCCCCCCCCCCCCCCCCTTTTTCACCTTTCCTATCCCAAGACAAGAAAAGGCATTCTAGAAAATATGTATCCTTACATACAACTACTACAAAAAACACTTCTTATCTTGGGCTAGAAGAGACATCAAAGGAGCTACTTCAAAGAAGTGCAAAGCGCACAGGTAGGTAGGTGTGCAGGAAGTGAAGGGAATGGAGACAGTTAATCACTGCCAACAAGTTTGCAGCGGCAAGAACACAAACTCTTCTTGTGGGAAAAACTGTCTGTCTCAATGTAACCCATCTCTTGTGTAAATTTATTCAAATCCAAACAATATTCATTTAATATCATACCATCATTTAAATATAAAACTTGTTCTTTTCTTTCCGTCTTTTTGGGGTGTTGATGGGGAGGGGATACAAAAGTCAATGAACTACCATCCTCCCCCCCACCTACCTCTCCTTCCCTATTGTTAGCTTTATATCCACCACAAAATACTTTCTAACAAGCATTCAAATATCAATTTTGTGATCTTCTATCTTTTTCATACTTTTATTTCCTTAATAGTAATACTGTACAGTGTATTCATAATCAAACACACCTCCTTCATAAAATTTGCACACAAGGTAAGTTTACTACTTAATAATTAAGTTAATCATGTACAAAATTCAATCATGAAACTTTAATTTTGATAAAAGCATATTAAAGTTAAAAGGTAAATAAACAAAACCAAAAAGAGCCTATAAATTTATACAAAAGAGAAGAAAAAAATCTATTCAATATTTTTATGTTTTGGAGAAGAAAAAAATCTATTCAATATTTTTATGTTTTGGATTTGAAGGACAACCAGCAAACAATTTTTTTTTAATTCAGCTTCTGACATTATTATCAAATCTAGGTATTGGTAGGCAGCACTCATTCCCTTACCTCCCTCCTCCCCCTATCCCACCAACACCCCTCCACCCCCTCTCTCTCTCTCTTCTCTCTCTCCTCTCTCTCTCTCTCTCTCTCTCTCTCTCTGGTGGGACGGACAGCCTAGTGGTCAGAATATTGTGCTGGCAATTTGACGACCCAGGTTGAGTCCGGTCGAGGAGATTTTTCTCCTGGAGTTAACATCAGTGCTGACTCCACTCTCCCCAAAAGTCCTTCGGGTGAGACTTTAAACCGAGGCCCCGTGTGCGAACGCGCGCAGAACATCTTGCGCACACGTTAAAATCCTGTTCCGCTTTTCGTAAGAGTAGGCCATCGTGTGCCGGTGGGAACAGATGACATTTACAAAACTGAATATACACGGGGACTGGAAGAAAAAAGCACAAGAGTGCTTATCCCATTATCCTCGATATAAAAGAATAAATTTAATCAAATCAAATCAAATCAAATCAAATCAAATCAAATCTCTCTCTCTCTCTCTCTCTCTCTCTCTCCTCTCTCTCTCTCTCTCTCTCTCTCTCTCTCTCTCTCTCTCTCTCTCTCTCATTGAAGGGGGGGGGGGGGGGGGCGGATAGCCTAGTGGTCAGAACATTGTGCTGGCAATTTGACCACCCGGGTTCGAGTCCGGTCGAGGAGATTTTTCTTCTTGAGTTAACATCAGTGCTGACTCCACTCTCCCCAAAAGTCCTTCGGATAAGACTTTAAACGAGGCCCCGTGTGCGAACGCACGCAGAACATCTTGCGCACACGTTAAAATCCTGTTCCGCTTTTCGTAAGAGTAGGCCATCGTGTGCCGGTGGGAACAGATGACATATATAAAACTGCATACACACGGGGACTGGACGTAAAAAAGCACAAGAGTGCTTATTCCATTATCCTCGATATAAAAGAATAAATCAAATCTCTCTCTCTCTCTCTCTCTCTTCTCTCTCTCTCTCTCTCTCTCTCTCTCTCTCTCTCTCTCTCTCTCTCTCTCTCTCTCTCTCTCTCTCTCTCTCTCTGTGTGTGAACACTAACAAATATGTTCATCCACACAGTCTTCCCTCTTTTCCCTGTGGTATAATATCAGTGGTTAATGTGAAAGGATGTTACGGTGAGGAACACACATCTGATTAGCCTTTCATCAGGGAAGACCACACACTGACCAGCAGGCAAGCCCGCCCCAGGAAATAAAAGAAAGAGCAGGATCCTCTCTCATCTCAATTCACACATTTATTATTCGATGTTTGAGTTTACTAGATTAACTTGTTTACGCATGGATCTATGTAATGAACGGCTAAGAACTTATCCAAGAATTGTCTTTTTTTTAACCCTCTAAAATTTTTCAATTGTAATTGAACATCTTTGCAGCTCTCTCTCTCTCTCTCTCTCTCTCTCTCTCTCTCTCTCTCTCTCTCTTCTCTCTCTCTCTCTCTCTCTCTCTCTCTCTCTCTCTCTCTATCTCTAACAACTCCACAAAGTTCTCAGGTGGGCTTTTTGTATAGGTTTTTTTTTTTTTTTAATTTGAGAAGTTGGTACCTGCACTTGTCTTTCCTCACTACTTTTTAACTCAATAATAGGTTTGTTTTTTATGCTTTTGTTTTGTTTTATTTTGTTTTTGGTGTTTTTTTTTTTTTTTTTTTTTGTTTTTTTTGTTTGGGGTGTTTTTTTGGGGGGGGGGGTAGATCTAAATTGTAATTGAACATTTTCATAGGTCAGACATTACAGCTATTTTTTAACCGAACTTATGTAAACATGTAATTAATTTTATAAATGGACATTACACGGATAAGGCATCACCCAGAATTCTCTCACCCCCACACCTCTCCCTGTCAAACGAGACCTTTCAAGCTCTGACTCCCTAGATACAATTCAAGATGGCAGACAAAAAATGAAATCACTGTCTGTGACTTCAAAACTAGTATTTTGGGGAGCTTTTTTCCTGCACTGGTGTGTGTGTGTGGTGTGTGTGTGTGTGTGTGTGTTGTGTGTGTGTGTGTGTGTGTGTGTGTGTGTGTGTGTTTGTGTTCATTTTCTGTTAAGTCCTTGAGAAGTCGTTGGGCACTGCACTAGCTTTTTGATGCCGTGTCACTGGGGCATTCATTACCTGGGCCGGGGATCGTATTCCCGCTAGCTACACGGCGCATTTGGACGTGTGTGTTTGCAACCTACTGGATGCTGACTTGAAATGCAGGATCTTTAACATGTATTTATTTCACCTTCTGCATGAATTTATATAAAGAGAAGTTGAGAAGTCAAGTTGACATTGAAATGTAAACCAAAAAAAAAAATGCATTCCACCCCCCTCCCACTACACACACAGAGATTGTTTTGGCTGCAGTGTATGGCTAAGCTCGCCCCACCCTCCACCTTCCCTCCAGCTGTCAGTACAGTGCTCGTGACTGACACTGTGACCAGCTTGCTGACATGTGTCCATCCACCCACACGCCGCTAAAACAGCAAACTATGATATGATGTAAGCCCTCGCATCTCCCTCGTTAGGCTGCTTGCTTTCCGGACCTGTCTGTCTCTTCAGGTCATCTATCCTTTACGCCCACTAAAAGCAAAGTTTAAAAAAGTGCGCACGTGCGTCAGTTCGTGCGCATATGCACATTTCTCCCGTAGTATCCACACACACACACACACACCACACACGCGCGCGCACGCATCTAGAAATAAAATTTTGACTTGAAATAAAATTTGACTTGACGTACACACTCACACATGCACATACACCTTGACACTTGGAGGAATAACGTGTTCAAGTTTCTCCAGACCTGCCCAAAAGACAGCTGGCCAGACACAGATCATGTAGGCTACAATCTGTCTGTCCATCAGAGGTTCTTTCAAGCCAGTAACCTAATGAACGTTTACCTGCTAGATTGCCCAGCTACCTTACACTGCAGGCAAACTATGCAGACAGAACAGCCTACATGACAACCTGCAGAACAAGAAAGAGTGAAGGGATGGAATGTGGGACAGCACAACTAAGACTGTCCTCACGTCAGAAGAGCTCAGTGTAGGTGGTATACTGCGTGTGTCTTGTTCACAGCAGGAACCACTGAACACCACTAAATGACCCAGCAGCAGCAGCAGTGCGAGCGGGACCTTTCTGCCTGGTGACCTCACAGCGGCCTGGCATGGATAAGCTCCCTGAGGACTTCAGGTACTGGGGATAGATTTATTCATACCTGACGAACCAGGGCATGGCTGGGCGGAGAGATCGGAACGAAGGACATAGGAACAGCTGGACAGCAATGTCACAATGTCACTGGGACATCTTCTGCAGCCTCCTGTTCTCTCTTCTGCCACAAGGTTTCCTTGCAACTCCAGAGAGGATGGGGAGTGGTGCATAACATAACAGCAGGCAGGGGGGGGGGGGGGGGGGGGGGGCTCTGTTGCTTGATAAGAGCTGGTGAGACGCCTCATCTCTCTCTCTCTCTCTCTCTCTCTCTCTCTCTCTCTCTCTCTCTCACTCTCTCTCTCTCTCTCTCACACACACACACACACACACACACACCACACACACACACACACACACACACACACACAGAGTTGTTTTTTTTTTCCTCTGAAGGCTCTTGCTCTTGGTAAGGCCCCCACCCTACACTGTTGTTGTCGTCACTTCAATTGACGCTGCAGTTTTTTAGACAGAAACTTAGGAAACTGTTGCACACGCACGCACACACACACACACACACACACACACACACACACACACACACACACACACACACACACACACACACACACACACACCAACAATGAAAGGAATTCTGTTGTCCCGCAACTTGTTCCGTCAAGCCAAGGTCTTAGATTCCGGCAGTTGACAAGAGAATTATTGTTTCTAACATCTGTCATTTGGGACATATCATCCACCCACGCCCGCCCTGTGCATTAAAAGCATGTCTCCACCCCCACCCCCTATCTCTCTCTCAATATGTGGTAGCAAGGGTTAGGGGGGAGGGGGTATGTGTCACTAGCGCACGTAGGCCTACATGCCTGCACTTAATGTGCAACACTTGCAGCTTTGGGTGCATATGAATGATGCAGTGTGTGTGTGTGTGTGTGTGTGTGTGTGTGTGTGTGTGTGTGTGTGTGTGTGTGTGTGTGTGTGTGTGTGTGTGTGTGTCAATCAATCAATCAATCAATCAATCAAATTTTTATTTCCAGATGGTACATTGAGTAAGCAGCAATCTGCTTTTTTCCATCAAGCCATCTATCTAAAGAAAAGAAAAGAAAAAATCAAAACAATAGCAAAAATCAAATCCAAAACAAAACAAAAAACCAACAAAAGACAAAGCAGAACATCCTAGCAAACAATAAAGCCAACAAAAGAAAGAAAAGGGGAAAAAGCAAACAAACAAATAAAACAACAACAACAAACATTTCACCAACATTAATTTGCTAACATGATTTCAACAACTTTAAAATAAACTATGCCTATAAATAATACAAGCAACTACTGTAACAACAACCAAAAGAGAAAAAAATAAAATAAAATAATAAATAAAATAAATAAATAAATAAATAGAATAAAAATTTTTTTTTTAATCTACTCAAAAGCCATACACACATATGCACATACACCCACACACCCACACACACACACACACACACACACACACACACCCGTACACCTACACACACACACACACACACACACACACACACACACACACACACACACACACACACACACACACACACACACACGGTTTGCGCTCATCCACTTAGCTCGTATACTCGTAGGTACATGCACACATTTAAAGTCTTTTTAAAAATCATAAAGTGTCAAAAAAAAAAAAAAAAAAAATCACACACACACACACACACACACACACACACACACACACACACACACACACACACACACACACACAATCTTGACAATCTGGATGGAAAAATATTGAACCTTTCTGGTCCTATTATAGCTGAAACACTGACATATCTATATAACTTGTGTATAGATAAAAGCAACATTCCTCTCATATTTAAAAAGGCAAAAGTCATACCAGTCCACAAATCTGGAGATTCTTCTTGTCCTTCAAATTACAGACCAATTTCAATCCTATCGGTCTTATCCAAACCCATTGAAAAACATATCCAAAAATCTTTATATTCCTACTTTGTTAACAACAACCTAATAAATGAAGATCAGTCAGGCTTTCGTAAAAACTATTCTTGTCACACAGCTCTAACTCAACTAACAGACAGTCTCTTACACAACATAAATGAAAATAACTATACAGGCCTAATTTTTGTTGACTTTGAAAAAGCATTTGATGTAATTAATCACTCCCTGCTAGTGCGTAAACTTCACCTATACAAACTAACACCTGAAATAATCAATCTTTTAAAAAGTTTTTTGTTAGATAGACAGCAGTTGGTAACTGCAAATAATCAAACATCAGAATTAGTATCTATTAGATATGGAGTACCACAAGGATCAATATTGGGTCCTCTTTTGTTCTCAATATATGTAAATGACTTACCCTTATTTCTAGATTGTAGCTGTGAAATGTTTGCTGATGACACATCCCTCTATTGTTGTGATACTGACCCCCACAGACTAACACTCAAACTTCAAAACAATATCAACAAATTGATTACTTGGACTCAATTAAACCATATGTCCTTAAATGCTCAAAAAACTAAAAGTATGTACGTACTAGCACGACAAAAGAGGCAAAAAATGAAAAGTAAATTTCAACCTCTGTTGATAGATCAAAAAATCATTGAAGAAGTTGACTCACACAAAATTCTGGGTGTAATTATCGACAATAATCTTACTTGGACTGACCATGTGATGGCACAAGGAAAACGTCTTACAAACAAGGTACGTCAGCTATCAAAAATAAAACACTTTCTAGATAGTCATTCACGCAAACTCTTTTTTTGTGGACACATCTTGCCAATAGTTGACTATGCCTCATCTCTTTGGGACAACTGCAGTGAAACTAATTTGAAATTCATCCATCGATTATATAAAAGAGCGCTAAAACTTGTCCTATTAAAATCAAGCTCCCTAACCATCAATGATTATAAGCTAACAAATATTCTTACATTTCAAAACAGGCTTTATCTCAATAAAGCTCTATTTGTACAAAAAGTTGTCAATGGAAATGCCCCTCCCAAGATCACCAATAGATTCAAAATTAATGAGCACAGGCATAACCATCTACTAACATTTCCCAGACCCAGAAACAATCTTTACAAAACAAGCTTCCTATATTCAGGTAGTGATTTATGGAACAAGCTCCCAAAACATTTAAAATGTATCAAAAATAAAAAACAGTTCAAAAATCAGTTGAAAAATCACTTAATGCGCTTATGCAAAAATGTTTAAGAACTACACATCAATCCAATCAACCATACTTAGAACAGACTAAAGATATTGATACTCTCTGCTAACCCCGAAAAATCTTTCAGGTGTGGCTCACTGTGACTGAAAAAGCTACACTTTGCTTGCTATATATGTATGTGGAAGGGGAAAAGGGGGAGAAAGGGTTTTTTTTTTTTTTTTTTTTTTTTAATTATATAATTTAATTTTGAACAGGATAGGGAATAAGTGATATATGTAAACACGTGTATATTCTGCAAATTCACAAGGAGAAAACCAAACCACTGATTTGACGACTAGATTGGATTTTTTTTTTTTTTTTTTTTTTTTTTTTTTTTTTCACTTACCCAGTTTAATAGTTTCAGGATAAATATTTAATTTTTATTTTATTTTATTAATAATACTAATGAGACTATTAGCACTATTATATTTATATTATTTTGATAAGTGGAAAGGCCTTACTTTTTTGTTCTGGTTGTTGTTGTGTATGTTTTTTGTTGTGTTTTGTTTGTTTTTTGTTTGTTTGTTTGAATGTTTGTTTGTTTGTTTTTGTTCATATGTGTAGGGTTTTTTATTCATGAAATATAATCATAAATCATTATTATAATTCTTCTGGTTGCTGTTTGTGTTTCCCCCCTTCCTCTTGATACCCCCTCCCCACCCGTTCCCACCCCCCCTCCAAATTTTTTTCTTTTTTGAGTGTGTGGGTTTCTTTTTGTGTGTGTTTTTTTGGGGGGGTTGTGTTTGTTTGTTTGCTTGTTTTTTGTTTGTTTTTTGCTTTAGTTTTGTTTTGCTTGGTTTTTTTTCGTTCATTATCTTTGTTTGGTTCTCTGTTGCTTTTGTTTGTTTATTAGTTTTTTGGTTAGTTTGAATGTTTGTTAGTGTATATGTTATTTCCTCTCAGTGGAGATTGGTATTATCATATGTATTGTTGCGTTTGTTTTTCGGGGTTTTATTTTTGTTTTTTTGTTTGTTTGTTTTGTTTTGTTTTGTTTTTTCTTTTCTTCCTCATAACATAAGTATGAATTGAAGTGTGGAGATAATGAATCTGACATAAGTTGCTTATTGACATTTCATGGATTTTTTTATTATTTTTATTTATTTTTTTATTTTTATTTTCTATTTTTAAGTCTTAAATAATGGTTGGTGACATTGTATTGATATCAGCTGTTGACACCACATGATTTTTTTTTTAAAAAACAATTTTAAATGTGTGCATGCCCATATGTTTGTTATGTTATTCCACTCAGTGGTGATGGGTATTATCATATGGTATTGTTGCTTTAGTTGTTTTTTCTTTTCTTTCCTTCTAATATATAATCCGTGTGGATTGGTTTTTTGATGTTTTGGTCTGATTGTTTGTTTTTTGGTGGTTTTTTTTTTTGTTTTTTGGTGTTTTTTATTATTATTATTTTTTTTTTTTTTTTTTTTTTTTTTTTTTTTTTTAAGTCTTAAATAATGGTTGGTGACATTGTATTGATACCTGTTTGACACCATATGATTTAAAATTTTCTTTTTTTTTTTTTAATGTGTGCATGCCCATATGTTTGTTATGTTATTCCACTAAGTGGTGATGGGTATTATCATATGGTATTGTTGCTTTAGTTGTTTTTTTCTTTTCTTCCTTCTAATATATAATCCGTGTGGATTGGTTTTTTGATGTTTTGGTTTGATTGTTTGTTTTTTGGTGTGTTTTTATGTGTTTTTTGTTTGTTTGGTTGGTTTTGTTTTCTTTTGTTTGATTGTATGTTTGTTAGCGTATATGTTATTTCCTCTCAGTGATGATGGGTATTATCATAAGGTATCGTTGTGTTTGTTGTTTTTTTCCTTATCTTCTTTTAAAAATATAAAGTATGAATTGAAGTATAGAGATATTGTAATCTGACATAAATTGCTTATAGATTTTTTATTATTTTTTTTACTTATTTATTTTTAAAATTTTTTGTTGTTGTTGTTGTATTTATTCAATTTTTTAAAAAATTGTTTTATTATTATTATTATTATTATTATTATTATTATTATTATTATTATTAAGTCTTAATGTTTTTTGGTTACATTGTAATTG
>CM060318.1:87602695-87607856 GCA_030674155.1 Stramonita haemastoma | reverse complement strand
AGGGAAAAGGGGGGGGAAAAAGGGGGAGAGGGGGGGGGGGAGGGGGGGGAAAAGGGGAGGAGGGGGAAAAGGGGGGGGGAAAAAAAAGGGGGGGGGGGAAAAGGGGGGGGAAAAAAAAAAGGGGGGGGGGAAAAAAAAAAAAAACCCCAAAAAAAAAGGGGTTTGGGGGGGGGGGGAAAAAAAAAAAAGGGGGGAAAAAAAGGGGGGGGGGGGGAAAAAAGGGGGGGGGGAAAAAAAAAGGGGAGGGAAAAGGGGGGGGGGAGGGAAAAAGGGGGGGAAGGGGGGGGGGGGGTTTGGGGGTTTGGGGGGAAAAGAGAAAAAGGGGAAAAAGAAGGGGAGGGGAAAAAAAAAGGGGGGGGGGGGGAAAAAAAATTAAAAAAAAGGGGGGGGGGGGAAAAAAAAAAAATTTTTTAAAAAAAAAAAGAAAAATTAAAAAAAAGGGGGGAAAAAAAAAATTGGGGGGAAAAGGGGGGGGGAAAAAAAAAAAAGGGGGGAAAAAAAAAAGGGGGAAAAAAAAAACTGGGGGAAAAAAAAAAGGGGGGGGAAAAAAAAAAAAAAAAAAACCCCAAAAAAAAAAAAAAAAAAAAAAAAAAAAAAAAAAAAAAAAAAAAAAAAAAGGGGGGAAAAAAAAAAAATTTAAAAAAAAAAAATTTTGAAAAAAAAAAAAAAAAAAAACCCCCCCCCCAAAAAAAAAAAAAAGGAAAAAAAAAAAAAGGGGTTGGGGGGGGGGGAAACGGGGGGGAGAGGGAGAAAGAGGAGGGAGGAAAGGGGGGGGGGAGAAGAAGGGGGAGAAAAAAAGGGGGGGGAAAAAGAAAAGGAGAAGGGGGAAAAAAGAAGGGGGGGAAAAGGAAAGGAAAAAGGGAAAAAGGAAAAAAAAGGGAAAAAAACCCCAAAAAAAAAAAAAAAGGGAAAAGGGGGGAAAAAGGGGGGAAAAAAAAAAAAGGGAAAAAAGGGGAAGGGGAAAAAGGGGAAAAAAAAAAAGGGAAAAAACCCGGGCCCCCAAAAAAAACCCCCCTGGGGGGCCCCGAACCCCGGGGGGCCAAAAGGGGTTTTAAAAAATTTTTTTGGGGGGGGGGGGAAAATTTTTTAAAAAAAAAATTTTTTTTTTTTTTTGGGGGGGGGGTTTTTAAAAGGGGGGCCCCCCCAAAAAAGGGAAAAATTTTTTTCCCCAAAAAGGGGGGGGGATGCTTTTTTTGGGGTTTTTGGGGAAATTTTGTTGGGGGGGGGGGAATTTTTAAAAGGGGGGGTTTTTTTAAAAGGGAAAAAAAAAGGGGGGGAAAAAAAAGGGGGGGGGGGGGGGGGGGGGGGGGGGGAAGGGGAAAAAGGGGGTTTGGGGGGGGGGGGGGGGGGAAAAAAAGGGGAAAAAAAAAAGGGAAAAAATTGGGAAAACCCCCAAAAAGGGGGGGGGGCCAAAAGGGGGCCCCCCCCCCCCCCCCCCAAAAAACCCCCAAAAAAAAAGGGGGGCCGGGTTTGGGGCCCCTTTTAAAAGGCCCCCCTTGGGGCCCCTTTTTTTTTCCCCCCCCCCCCTTTTTTTTGGGGGGGGGGTTTTTTCCCCCCGGGGGGGGGAAAGGGGGGGGGGTTTTTTTTAAAAAAAAAAAGGGTTTGGGGGGGGAAAAAAAAAAAAAAAAAAAAAAAAAAAAAAAAAAAAAAAAAAAAAAAAAAAAAAAAAAAAAAAAAAAAAAAAAATAAAAAAAATCTAAAGCTTTTTAAAAAAAAAAAAAAAGGGGGGGGGGGGGGGAAGGGGGGGAAAAAGGGGGGGGGGGAAAAAATTTTTAAAAAAAAGGGGGAAAGGGGAAAAATGGGGAAAGGGGAAAAAAGGGGGGGGGGCCCAAAAAAAGGGGAGGGGGGGAAAAAAAAAAAAGGGGGGGGGGGGGGGGGGCAAAAAGGGGGGGAGGGGGGGGAAAAAAAAAAAAAGAAGAAGGCAAAAAAAAAAAATTTTGGGGGAAGGGGGGGAAAAAACCCCCCCCAAAAATTTTCCCCAAAAAAATAAAGGGGGGGGGGAAGGGGGGTGGAGGAGGAGGAGGAGGGGAGGGAGGAGAGAGAGAGAGGAGAGGGAAGAGAGAGAGAGATAGGGAAAAGGGGGAGAGGAGAGAGAGAGACAGACAGACAGACAGACAGACAGACAGAAGACAGACAGAAGCAGAAAGACAGACAGACAGACAGACAGCGAGCAGTGCGTCGATGGACTCTTTGATGTATCTCATTGTAAAAAGCGTCACCAAAGTTGTTTAGCTTTACAATGCATCTTTGTCATGTGTGTCCTTGTCACTGCAAACAGTGCACACACTGAGTCACTGTGACGCTGTTTTCTACCCTCACAATCCAAGGCTTTCAACAGTATGGGAAGCTGGTTCACGTCATGAAAAACAACAAAGGTATGGGATGGCAAAGACGATGATTGAGAGAGAGAGAGAGAGAGAGAGAGAGAGAGGAGATGAAGAGAGAGACGAGAGAGAGAGAGAGATCGAGAGGATGAGAGAGAGTGAGAGAGAGAGAGAATTCGAATAACTGGATAGGCCTAAGCTAGAGGCTTCTTTACACCATGCCCTCATACATGGGGGGGGGTGGGGGGGGGGGAGGGGGGGGCAAACGTAAATGAATTAACGATTTTTTAAATAAACAAGTTATGACAGATAGTTATGAAATGGAGAGATACAGAGACAGACAGATTGACAGACAGACAAACAGACTGACAGAGGATGTAGTAGTTGATACGATTGATGTAGCTTTCGTTATGCTTTGAGGGTCCATAGATGTCAATAGCGGGGGTCAGGGAGTCACATCGTGTATCAGTGAATGAACGAAGGATTCTTTAATGTGCAGAGATAATGATTTTCAGGCCGGTGCTGGTAGTCCTACATCTGTCCTTGTTCAACATATAATACACATCAACACAATCAATAAAACGTGACATTGAGGTCATGTTTCTGATGAGACCTATAACCCGAGATCAGCTAAGGTTTAGCGCACGTTGAGGACCACACAACGAAAGAGTTCCCCAGGCTAAATTTCGTAGAAGAAAGTTGTTCTCATTGGAGAAACACACATATCCAAGCAACCGAATTTCTTGCCAACATTTGTGGGGATTATTGTCACGGTTAAAGTATAGTGCAGTTTTATCAAGCCTCATGGTTTCTGTTGTGGACAGTTTCCCACTCTTAGTCTGTCTGTCCTCTGACCCAACAAACCAAAATGCTGCTGCTGCGCAGAGAAAAGAGAGAGGCCACTGGAGATTCTGCTGATTCGGCCATCTTGTCAACAGTCACACAGACATCAGTGGGGAGCAAAAAGGTGAATAATAAGTACATCAAGCCTGTGCTAAGTATAATTCATATTTGCCTACCATCATACCACAAAAAGTATTATAAAAGTTATCAGAAAGTATTTTTGCAATATCTTTTTTATCACTTATTTTGGGTCGTGTTCTAATGTATGTTTTTAGAAAACGATGTGTTTAGCAGTTATAAAAAAGACGAAGTTGGAGGCTAATCCATTTAATGACATGGAGTCCACTTAACGACACTACAGTCCTTCCATGAGTCTGGCTGTGGCAGAGAGACAAGCTGAGGGAATAGGAGGGGGCTGTGCTGGTGTCTTTCGCTGTCAGCATCGTCTGAGGTATCATACAATCTGGTCCTCCTTTCCAAGAATCTGTGTGACAGTCATGGTGGTAGAGGCATCCCTTCTTCTCATGCCTGGTATTTAATTAAAGAAATTACCCAATCACACCTACAGGACTGTGAGAGAGAGGTGTGGCTAATAGAACCATACCGGGAGTGGTTGGCCAGGAAATTATCTTTCATCCTTAGAGAACGTTCTGCATATTCTGCTCTTTCTCTTGAGGTGTCGCCTCATGGGATCATGTGTCACTCCTTTCGTTTTTCCCACAATCTGTTTGATGAGCACAGTATTGCTGCATGCTCAGTTTTGTTTTCTTTTGTTTTTGTTTTGTTTTGTTTTGCTTCTCTCTCTCTCTCTCTCTCTCTCTCTCTCTCTCTCTCTCTCTCTCTCTCTCTCTCTCTCTCTCTCTCTCTCTCTCTCTCTCTCTCTCTCTCTCTCTCTCTCTCTCTCTCTTCTCTCTCTCTGTCATTGCGCTGGCAATTTGAAGACCCGGGTTCAAGTCCGGTCGAGGAAATTTTCTTCCTGGAGTTAACATCAGTGCTGACTCCAATCTCCTCAAAAGTCCTTCGGATGAGACTTTAAACCGAGGCCCCGTGTGCGAACGCACGCAGAACATCTTGCGCACACGTTAAATCCTGTTCCGCTTTTCGTAAGAGTAGGCCATCGTGTGCCGGTGGGAACAGATGACAATATTTACAAAACTGCATACACACGGGGACCGGATGAAAAAAAGCACATGACTGCTTATTCTGTTATCCTCGATATAAAAGAATAAATCTCTCTCTCTCTCTCTCTCTCTCTCTCTCTCTCTCTCTCTCTCTCTCTCTCTCTCTCTCTCTCTCTCTCTCTCTCTCTCTCTCTCTCTCTCTCTCTCTCTCTCTCTCTCTCTCTCTCTCTCTCTCTCCCTCTATCTTCTTGCTCTGTTGGTAGATTAATTTGAAGGAAAGAGGGAGATTTTGTTGTTATCTTCTGTTAATTTTTTTCTTGCGGGGGGGATGTCCTACAATCTGTCCTTGTCAACATATAATATATTTCTTTAAATACCATGTCATTAAATGGATTAGCCTCCAACTTCGTTGTTTTGTGATTTTTGTGTTTGTTTTGAGCTTGAATACTGTATTATGTTCTGCGAGTGGAGAGAGAGAGAGAGAGAGAGAGGAGAGAGAGAGAGAGAGAGAGAGAGAGAGAGAGAGAGAGGAGAGGAGAGAGAGAGAAGAGAGAGAGAGAGGAGAGAGAGGAGGGGGGGGGGGGGGGCGAACAGACAGACAGCCAGACAAATGTTTTTGACGAGCAGGCATGAAATTAACACTTTGACAAGCAGAGCGAACCAGCTGGTTTTGTTTGTTTTTGTTTTGTTTTTGTTTTTTTTGTGCGTGTGTGGCTTTTTGGTGTTGGTTTATTTGGTTTGTTTTCGTTCCTTGGCTACAGCTTCCAGGTTCATCAATAATGAGGGGCTTTTTTGGCGTCTGTGTCAGACCGTTTTTGACAACTAGACATAAAGACACATTGACATGCAGACACAAAGACACACTGATAAAAA
>CM060318.1:87582695-87595195 GCA_030674155.1 Stramonita haemastoma | reverse complement strand
TTTCGGGTGGAAAAAAAACCACCCAACTTTTTAGCGCCTGTAAAAAAAACCCCCGGGAACAAAGGGGGGGTTTTTCCCCCGGGGAAAAATTTTTTTAGAAAAAAGCCAAAAAATAATAAAAGAAAAACCCCCTGCATGCAGGAAAAAAAAAAAAAAAAAAGGGGGGGGGGGGTGCACTTGTGGCGACGGGGCTTTTCCCCCGGGAGGGCACCCGAAATTTTTTCCCCAAAAAAAAAACTGCTGTGACATAAAATGGTAAAAAAAAAAAAAATGGGGGCATCCCCCGGACTTTTTGGGGGAAAAAAGGGGGGCCAGCACGTGTTAACTCCTGAGGTAAAAAAACCCTTTTTAAAGGGGGAAAAAAACCCGGGGGGCAAATTTTTTTTGAATTTTTTTGACCACGGGGTATCCCCTCCCCCCTAGACTGGGGCCCTAATGGGGGGCTTTTCCCCTTTTTCCCCCAGTTTTTGTTAACTTTTCCTGTCCCGACCGAAAAGAGGAAAAAATTCAAAGAAAAAAAAACGTGTGTGTGTGTGTGGTGTGTGGGGGGGGGTGTGTGTGTGTGTGTGTGTGGTGTGGGTGGTGTGTGTGTGTGTGTTGGTGTGTGACAAACAGCAGACAACAGACAGAAAAGAAGACAAGACAACGAGGAAAAGGGAAAGAGAAGAAAAGACAGAGACAGAGAGACAAAAAAGGGGGAAAACAGGTAAAAGGGCAGAAGCCCCAGACGAAGAGAGAGACAGGTAGAGAGAGACAGAAACCCGGGCAACTGAGAGAGAAGAGGGGGGGGGGGGGGGGGGTTGGGGGGGGGGGGATTTTTAAAAAGGGAAAAATTTGGGAAAACCTGCTGTGGGAATCACCTTGCCTACATTCAATTCATACTTTAACAAACACTTTAAGTGAGAATGGACTTCCCCAGAACCGTTTTTTCCGTACTTTCCCATTAAATAGGAACATACAATAAAATTTTGCCAAACACATGCCCCAAAAAAATGCCTTTTAAAAAATGACAGACATAGAAGGCAGGTAACAGACAACAACCAAACAAAAATGGTTTTTATTTTCGTTATTAAATTTCCACCATTTTTCACGGGGGTCATACAGACTCACTTTGTGACAGGGGGAAGGGGGAAAATAAAAGGGGGGGGATAAAAGAAAGGCCTCTAAAAAAAAAAAAAAGAGAGAGAAAAGACGGTGACAACTATCTCGTTAAATAAACTCGATCAATAAAGGCTGAGTGCCAAACCCCCCCTTTTCACCCCCCTAAGGCCAAAATCCCGCGCTGACAAGACAACATTGACCATCGAATAACTTTTAAAAAAAATAAAGGGGTTTCCCAAGCGAGAAAGAAATGTGTATAGCGAAGATGTTGTATATGTATGATTTATTGGTGAACGTCTCCCCAAAAGAAAAATTTTTTTAGGAAAGGGAAAAAGAAAAAAAAAACCGCCTGTCGATGAGTCTACATTTAATATTTTGGGGGGTTGGTGTCTGTTTTTTTTGTTTTCTCTCTCTCTCTCTCTCTCCTCCAAACTCCCCCCCCCATCTCTCTCTCTCTCTTCCTTCTCTCCTCTCTCTCTCTCCCTCTCCCCTTCTCTCTCCTTTTTTCTCAGAAAATCCCAAAAATCCTTGGGTGAGACATCAAGAGGCCCGTGTGCGAATCACGCAGAACATCTTGCGCACACGTTGAAACCCCCTTTCCCTTTTTTCGAAAGAGTAGGGCCCTTTTTGTTTCGGTGGGAACAGAGACAAAATTTACAAAACCGCATACACACAGGACGGTTTTTAAAAAAGCACATGAGTTTATTCCTTATCCTTAAATAAAACTCTAAATAAATAAATACAAAATAAATAAAAAATAAATAAATGAATGAATGAATAAATAAATAAATAAATAAAATCAAGTCATTGTTTCTATCCGTCGTCGAAAATGAAAAACTTTTCATCAATCGTAACTAAATAATTTTTCAGAAAACAAAAAAAGAAAACAAAGCCAAGTCAGCATCAACTGAATTTTTATGGCAGGACATGCATTCAGGTAAATAATAACAAGAACAAGGTTTGTTGTTGTTTTTTTGTGTTTTTTTATCGGAAAAGTTTACATATTCTGTACTAAACTTTCAAATGGGTGGGGCGATTCCCAAAATATTTTTTATTTTGTTTAATTTTCCTTCTGTATACCTAATTTGATAGTGAATTGATGCGAGTATTGTGTAATTTATCGTGAGGGGGGATCTTTCATTTCAAAAACTTAATTGTATTTATTCAAGCATTAAAATCTCTCTCTCTCTCTCTCCTCTCTCTCTCTCTTCCTTTTCCACTCCCTCTCCTTCCTCTCTCTCTCTCACTCTCCCACACAAAACCACAAAAAACACACCACACACACAACACACACACACACCCCACACACACACACACCACCCTATGCCTTTAAGTAACGGACACGCATTTATAAGTACTTGGTCGCCCCAAAAACAAATCTTTTCAATTACCTTTCCAATGTTTCAAAGCGGAATTGACGCAACTTAAACACGCACGGACAGTGCATTCTATTGTATTTATATTGAACTTTGGTCTAATTTATGATGGACTTGCGGGGATTCAATCACACAACTTTGGGGCAGGATTCTGTAGTATTGTATTGTACCGTCCCGCGGCAATGCAAGAAATTCAGGGATTATTAATTCTTTTTTACTGAATTTCTTTCCCTAAATACCATGGTTTTGTGACAATGAATGGCCAAATGCAAATTTTTTATGGTTTCCTTTGTTACATTTGTCACGGTTCCTTTTTCTTTTCTTTTAACTCCTTTTCGCACAAAGAAAATCAAGATTGCGGCATTGTCCGTTCACGGATCAGTGTTTAACCTCGGTGTGTTGTGGTGTGTGTGTGTGTGTGGTGGTGGTGTGTGGTTGTGTGGGGTTGGTGTGTGTGTGTTTTGTGTGTGTGGTGTGTGTGTGTGTGTGTGTGTGAGCGTGTGGTGACACAAAAGAGCCAGCGGAATGAAAACCAGCACGTAATGTGCACTATCCCCACACACACACACACACCACCACACACACACACACACACACACACACACACACACACAAACCCACCTACCCCCGCCCCCCCCCCTCTCTCTCCCTCTCCTCCGAACGGGAGGACGGATAGCCTAGTGGTCAGAACATTGCGTCGCAATTTGACACCCGGTTCGATTCCCTTCGAGGGGATTTTTTCCCCTGGATTAACATCAGTGCTGACTCCCACTCTCCCCAAAAGTCCTTGGATGAACTGTAAACCGAGTCCCCGTTGCGAACGCGGGCAGAACATCTTGTGCAACGTTAAATCCTGTTCCGCTTTTCACAGGAGTAGCTATTGTGTGCCGTTGGGAACAGATAAAGATTTATAAAACTGCATACACACGGGACTGGATGTAAAAAAAAGTGCAATCGTGCTTATTCCATTATCCTGGATATTAAAGAATGAATAAATAAATAAATAAATAAATGTTTTGTCTCCATCGCTCTTTCATTTGTTTCACATTCCCCACTACTACTTTTTTACCATTCATAACCACTCAGGAATTCAGAACACAGTCTCCTTGATATCAAAACTCAACATCGAAAACTTTCTTGGCCCATAAAACTTGTTTTTGCTTTCGTTGTAACGCGCACAAAATGCTTTCAGATTATAAACCCCACCTACTCTCCTTCTCTTACAGAGTAAAAACGACGAGAGAGAAGAGAGAGAGAGAAGAAGAGAGAGAGAGAGAGAGAGAGAGAGAGAGAGAGAGAGAGAGAAGAGAGATGAGAGAGAGAGAGAGAGAAGAGAGAGAAAAGAGAGTTTCTTTTAATCGGGGTTAACGAATAAGCAATCATGTGCTTTTTTTCATCCGGTCCCCGTGTGTATGCATTTTGTAAATATTGTCACTGTTCCCACCGGCACACGATGGCCCCACTCTTACAAAAGCGGAACAGGATTTAACGTGTGCGCAAGGGTGTTCCTGCGTGCGTTCGCACACGGGGCCTCGGGTTTAAAAGTCTCATCCAAGGGCTTTTGGGGAAGTGAGTTAGAACAGAGAGAGAGAGGAGAAAAGAGAGGAAGAGAGAGAGAGAGAGAGAGAGAGAGAAGAGAAGAGATGTTGCTTTTTCGCCGACAAAGCGAGGACTGGGTGATGGCGTGTGACCACTTGGCGAGGTTTTCACAGGTGGCCCAACCTGTCACTTAAGGGCATTTTTGGAGGGCCTGTCCACGAGCAGAGGGGTTGCTAGGGTGGGCAAAACTAAAGGCTGGAAAATGCAAACGGGAGAGGGGTGAGGGAGATGGAGGAAGGAAAGGGGGAGGGTAAAGAGAGAAGAGGTTGGATATATATGCGAATCAATATGCAATCAAAGTGGCAAGTAAACCACACACATGCCATTTCACGTTCTGTTTTCCATATTTTCTCATTAAGTTTTGCATTATATGGTTCGATGACGTACACTGAAGAAAAGCAAACACACAGACACAGACACAGACACAGAAAACAACACAACACACACACACAAAACACACACACACCACACACACACACACACACACACCCCACACCTGCGTACGCGAACGCTCGCGTGCGCACACACACACACACACAAACACAACGCGCACGCACGACGCACACACACACACACATACCACACCGCACGCACGACGCACACCACACACACACACAACTACACACAAAACACACACCACACACACACACACAACACACACACACACAACAAAAAAACACACACATTCCCGCATTTCCTTCTCTCTCTTACCCTCCCCTACACCCCCCCCTAGAACACACCACACCCCCTCACTGACGCGTGCACACAAGGATAAGTGGCCTAAACCCTGCACGCTTTACCACTGTATTACTCACCACCATAAACCGTCGTAAACACATTAATGGGGAAGCACAGTCGCAGAAAAGAGAGAGAGGAAAAAGAGAGAGAGAGAGAGAGAGAGAGAGAGAGATAGAGAGAAAGAGAGAGAGGAGATACAACAGACAGACAGACAGACAGACAGACAGACAGACACAGAAGGAAGGAATAATCTTTATTTTTCAAAGGTAACAGAGTAAGTATTTACATAATTTTTCATCTGGCCCTTGCCCTGATTAGGGAATAGTATTTAAAAATAAAAAAACCACCCCAAAACCTCCCAAAACCAAAACAAAAACAAAAAACCCCTCCCCCATCACGTTTAAAAAAAACCCAAACAAACCCAAAACAAAAAATAACAAAACAACCAAGAGCAAAAACAAAACAAAAGAAAATCCCCCCAAACCAAGAATAGAATTCAACATATGATTGTAATAAGGGATAGGAAACATTCAACAGAGAGAGAGAAGAAAAGAGAGAGAGAGAAAGAAGGAGAAAGAGAGAGAGAAAAGAGGAGAGGAGAGAGAGAAGAGGAGAGAGAGAAGAGAGAGCCTTTTTTTCTTATATAATAAAAAGAAAAAGAACGTGCGAAAGGCAAGGTTTTCGAATTCCATAACCTCCATCATAAAGTGGCGCTGGGACCTCTTATTGCAGCCTGCCTTCTGAAGGTGGGGCTCACTTTTTTTTAACACAACACACACACACACACACACACACACACACACACACACACACACACACAAGTTGGCACCACCACGCACGCACACGCCACACACACCCCCACACACACACCCAACACCACACACACACACACACACACACACACACACACTCCACACAAACACACACTCCTCACTCACTCACTCACTCAAATACACACATTTTGGGGCATGAAACTATAAACCGAGGTCCCAAGTGCGAACGTACCCAAAAAATCGGCGCACAACTTAGAAACATGTTCCCCTTTCGGAAGAGTAGGCCATTTTTGCGGTAGTTGCCAATAATTTACAAAACCAAAGCACACAGGGACAAGGCTGAAACAAAAAAAAGCACATGTGCTCCTCCATTTTCCGAAATAAAATAATAAAAAAAGAATGAAAAAAAAAACAAAAAAATATCACACACACACCCCCACACACACACACACAAAACACACACACAAAACACACAAACCCACACCCACCACACACACACACACACACACACACAATTATTGTTTGGATTTTTGGGATGTTTGTTCTTTAATTGTTTTTTCTTTTCTTCCTTCTAATAAGTTTAAACCGTGGGATTGGTTTTTTTTATGTTTTTGTTTGATTGTTTTTTTTTGGTGGTTTTTTTATGTTTTTTTTGTTTGTTTGGGTTTTTTTCTTTTCCTTTGTTTGATTGTATGCTTGTACGTAATGTTATTTCCCTCATGATGATAGGTATTAAAAATAATATTGATGTGTTTTTGTTTTCCTTATCTTTTTAAAAAAAAAGTATGAATTAATATAGAATATTGTAATCTGCATAAATTGCTTATAGAATTTTTTTATTTTACTTATTTTTTTTTTAATTTTTTAATTTTTTTTTTTTTTATTTTTTTTTATTTTATTTATTGTTTTAATATTATATTATTATTATTATTATTTTTTATTATTTATTTTTATTATTATATCATCATCATCATTATTTTATTATTATTATTTTATTTATTTTTATTTGTCAAAGTTTTTTGGTTAATTGTATTGATAAAACGTTTTTGTGAGTGAGTGAGTGAGTGTGTTGGTGTGTGTGGTTGTGTGTGTTGTGTGTGTGTTGTGTGTGGGTTGTGTGTGTGGTGGATTTTTTTTTTTTTTTTTTTTATTTTTAAAAAGACTTTAAATGGGGGCATGTACCACGAGTATACGACTAAGTGGATGAGCGCAAACCGTTTTGGGTGTGTGTGGGTGTGTGTTTTGTTGTGTGTGTTGTGGTGTGTGTGGTGTGTGTGTGTTGGTGTGTGAGGTACGGTGGTGTGTGGGGGGGGGTTGTGGGGTTGGGTGTAGTCATATGTGTGGGAGGCTTTTGTAATTAAAAAAAAATTTTTTATTTTATTTATTATTTATTTATTTTTATTTTATTTTTTTATTTTTTTTCCTTTTGGTTTTGTTACATTGGTTTCTGTATTTTTAAGTAAGTTTATTTTAAAGTTTTTGAAATCAAGTTCAAATTAATGTTTGGAAATGGTTTTGTTGGTTGTTTGATTTGTTTTTGGTTTTTTCCCCTTTTTTTTCTTTTGTTTGGCTTTTTGTTTGCTAGGATTTTCTGTTTTTTTTTGTTGGTTTTTTGTTTGTTTTGGTTTGATTTTTGCTATTGTTTGATTTTTTTCTTTTCTTTTTTAAATAATGCTTATGGAAAAAAGCAGATTGCTGCTTACTCAAGTACCATCTGGAAATAAAAATTTTATTGATTATGATTGATTGAATGATTGACACACACACACAAACACACACACCAACACAACCACACACACACACACACAACCACACACAACACTGCATCATTCAATGCACCCAAAGCTGCAAGGTTGCACATTAAGTGCAGGCATAGCCACGTCGCTAGTGACACAACCCCCTCCCCCCTAACCCTGCTACCCATATTGAGAAGAGATAGGGGGGGGGGGTAGAGACATGCTTTTAATGCACGGGCGGGCGTGGGTGATGATATGTCCCAAATGACAGATGTTAAAAAACAATAATTCTCTTGTCAACGCCGAAATCAAACCTGGCTTGACGAACAAGTTGCGGGACAACAGAATTCCTTTCATTGTTGGGTGGTGTGTGTGGTGTGTTTTGTGGTGTGTGTGTGTGTGTGTGTTGTGTGTGAGTGTGGTGTGTGTGGTGTGTGGTGGGTGTGCTGCGTGTCAACATTTCCTAAATTTCGTCTAAAAAACGCACGTCAATTGAAGTGACGACAAAATAGTGTAGGTGGGGCCTTACCAAAGCAAAGCCTTCAGAGGAAAAAAAACAACTGTGGTTTGTGGTGTGTGTGTGGTGTGTGTTTGTGGGGGTGTGTGTTTGTGTGTGTGTGGTGGTTTGGTGTGGTGTGGTGAGAGAGAGAGAGAGAGAAGAGAGAGAGAGAGAGAGAGAGAGAGAGATGGCGTCTCACCAGCTCTTATCAAGCAACAAGCCCCCCCCCCCCCCCCCCCCCCTCCGCGTTATTTTTGCACCACTCCCCCACCCCTCTCTGGAGTTGGGCAAGAAACCTTGTGGCAGAAGAGAGAACGGGGGGCTGCAAAAAGTCCCAGTGAATTGTGACTTTTGCTGTCCAGTTCCTAATGTCCTTCGTTCCGATCTCTCCGCCCAGCCATCCCGGTTCGTCGGGTATGAATAAATCAACCCCCCGTACCTGAATCCTCAGGAGCTTATCCATGCCAGGCCGCTGTGGGTCACCAGCAGAAAGGTCCCGCTCGCACTGGCGCCCCTGCGGGTTCATTTAGTGGTTTTCAGGTTCCTGCGTAACAAACACACCCCGTATACCACCTACACTGAGCCTTCGACTGAGGACAGTCTTAGTTGTGCGCCCACATTCCATCCCTTCACTCTTTCTTGTTCTCAGGTTTCATGTACTTTCTGTCTGCATATTTTGGGCCTGCATTGAAAGGGTAGCTGGGCAATCTAGCAGGTAAACGTTCATAGGTTACTGGCTTGAAAGAACCTCTGAGGGGACGACAATTGTAGCCTACAGTTTCGTTCGGCCAGCTGTCTTTTGGGCAGGTCGGAGAAACTGAAACACGTTTTCCTCCAATTGCCCAAGGTGTATGTGCATGTGTGAAGTGTACCAAGTCAAATTTTATTTCAAGTCAAAATTTTATTTCTAGATGCTGCGCGCGCGTGGGGTGGGTGGTGTGTGTGGATACTACGGGAGAAATTCATATCGCACAAACTGACGCCGTGCGCACTTTTTTAAAACTTGCTTTTAGTGGGCGAAAGGATAAAAGACCTGAAAGAAGACAGGTCCGGAAAGCAAGCACCTAACGGGGAATGCGAGGGTTTACTCATACATAGTTGCGTTTTAAAAGCGGCGTGTGGGGGATGGAACATGCAGCAAGCTGGTCACAGTGCTTTCACGAGCACTGAACTGACAGCGGAGGGAAGGTGAGGGGGGGCGAGCTTAGCCATACACGCAGCCAAAACCAATCTCTGTGTGGTGTAGTGGGAGGGGGGAATGCATTTTTTTTTTTGGGTTTTACATTTCAATGTCAACTTGACTCTCAACTTCTCTTTTAATAAATTCATCAGAAGGGAAATAAATACATTTAAAGATCCTGCATTTCAAGTCAGCATCCAGTAGGTTCAAACACACACTCCAAAGCGCCGGTAGCAGCGGGAATCGATCCCCGCCCAGTAATAATGCCCCGTGACACGGCATCAAAAAGCTGTGCAGGGTCCCAACGACTTCTCAAGACTTAACAGAAAAAAACACCCCACACACACACACACACACCCCACACACAACACACACACACAAAACACACACACACACACACACACACACACACACACACCACCCGGAAAAAAAACCCCCAAAATACTAGTTTTGAAGTCACAGACAAAGTTTCATTTTTTGTCTGCCATCTTGAATTGTACAGGAGTCAGAGCTTAAAGGTCTCGTTTGACAGGGGAGGTGTGGGGTGAGAGAAATTCTGGTGATGCCTTATCCGTAATGTCCATTAAAAAATTAATTACATGTTTTCATAATTCGGTTAAAAAATAGCTAATGTCTACCATGAAAATTTCAATTACAATTTTAGATCTACCCCCCCCCCCCCCCCCCCCCCCGAAAAAAAAAAACAAAAAAAAAAAAAAAAAAAAACACCAAAACAAAATAAAACAAAACAAAAGCAAAAAAAAAAAACCTATTATTGATTAAAAAGTAGTGGAAAGACAAGTGCAGTACCAAAATTCCAAATTAAAAAAAAAAAAAACCTATACAAAAACCCACCTGAGAACTTGGGGAGTTTGTTAGGAGAGAGGAGAGAGGAGAGAGAGAAGAGAAAAGGAGAGAGAGAGAAGGAAAGGAGAGAGAGAGAGAAGAGAGGAGAGAAGAGCTGCAAAGATTTCAATTACAATTGAAAAATTTTAGAGGGTTAAAAAAAAGACAATTCTTGGATAAGTTCTTAGCCGTTCATTACATAGATCCATGCTAAACAAGTTAATCTAGTAAACTCAAACATCGAATAAAAATGTTAATTAATGAGAGAGGACCCCGCTCTTTTTTAAATTTTCCGGGGCGGGCTTGCCTGCGGGGATGTGTGGTCTTCCCTGATGAAAGCAAAAAAATGTTGTTCCCCCCCGTAACACCTTTCACATTAACCACTGATATTTTACCACAGGGAAAAGAGGGAGACTGTGTTGGGTAACAATTTGTTATGTTTCCCCCCAGAGAGAGAGAGAAAGAGAGGAGAGAGAGAGAAAAAAAGAGAGAGAGAGAGAGAGAGAGAGAGAGAAAAGAGAGGGAGAGAGAGAAGAGAGAGGGTTTGATTTATTCTTTTATATCGAGGAAAGGAATAACCTCTTGGGTTTTTACTCCATCCCCCCCCTTTTAGCAG
Organism: Stramonita haemastoma; assembly: GCA_030674155.1. Taxonomy (NCBI): domain Eukaryota; kingdom Metazoa; phylum Mollusca; class Gastropoda; order Neogastropoda; family Muricidae; genus Stramonita; species Stramonita haemastoma. The sequence continues at coordinate 87,584,731 of CM060318.1, read as the reverse complement.
TTTTATATATTCATCTTTTTCCCACCGGCAACGATGGCCTACCTTACAAAAAAGGGGAAAGGATTTTAAATGTGCGCAAGATGTTCTGCGTGCTTCGCACACGGGGCCTCGTTTAAAGTCTTATCCGAAGGACTTTTGGGGAGAGGGAGTCAGCACTGATGTTAACTCAAGAAGAAAAATCTCCTCGACCGACTCGAACCCGGTGGTCAAATTGCCAGCACAATGTTCTGACCACTAGGCTATCCGCCCCCCCCCCCCCCCCCCCCCCCCTTCAATGAGAGAGAGAGAGAGAGAGAGAGAGAGAGAGAAGAGAGGAGAGAGAGAGAGAGAGAAGAGAGAGAAGAGAGAGAGAATTTGATTTGATTGATTTGATTTGATTTGATTAAATTTATTCTTTTAATATCGAGGATAAATGGGATAAGCACTCTTGTGCTTTTTTCTTCCAGTCCCCGTGTATATTCAGTTTTGTAAATGTCATACTGTTCCCCACCGGCACACATGGCCTACTCTTACGAAAAGCGGAACAGGATTTTAACGTGTGCGCAAGATGTTCTGCGCGCGTTCGCACACGGGGCCTCGGTTTAAAGTCATCACCCGAAGGACTTTGGGGAAGTGGAGTCAGCACTGATGTTAACTCCAGAGAAAAATCTCCTCGACCGGACTCAACCTGGGTCGTCAAATTGCCAGCACAATATTCTGACCACTAGGCTGTCCTCCCACCAGAGAGAGAGAGAGAGAGAGAGAGAGAGAGAGAGAGAGAGAGAGAGAGAGAGAGAGAGAGAGAGAGAGAGAGAAGAGAGAGAGAGAGAGTTGTTTCAGTTTGATGTCCTTCCACTAAATAGACAGGCAAGTCGCGCGCGGCGCGTGTGTGTGTGTGTGCGTGTATTTAGTGTGTGTGCGTGCGTGTATGTATGTGTGTGTATGCGTGCGCGTGTGTGTGCACGTGTGTGTTGGCGTGTGTTACGATTTGACAGCCTATGCTTCAAGTGTGTGTGTGTGTGTGTGTGTGTGTGTGTGGTGTGTGTGTGTGTGTGGTGTGTTGTGCAACGTGCGAACATGCGCCAGTGTGTGTAAGTGCCTCTGCTTGCCCGCGACAGTAACTAAATCTTATGTATGCACACATGACAACATCCCAACTCTTTCCACCACAGCCTGACACTGACGCACAGCCTGTGACTGCAAAGAGTAACCTTGCATGAAAGTGTCTGACTGATTGCATTGAAATCAGCTTAGTGCTGCTCCACACTATAACTACTGCATGATGGATTCCCTACATTCACATCGTCACTGTCATCCAACACGGCGTCGGTGGGTTCCCCACTAAGTTTTTGAAGGGTAAACAAACTCCCCTTTCTCTACCATCCCCACGTCGGCTTGCACAAAGGCGTTCCCACACATCAAAGAGATCGCAGTACCGTGCAGGAAAACGAACTCAATTTACACACCAAGAAAGCTCCCACAAACGAAGCCTTAACAAATTAGTTTTTATGGAAATATGATTAACACAAGCGCTCTGTGAAGAGTTACTGCTTTATAACAAGAGAACGGGAATGCTGTCGATAAAAAAAAAAAAGGGGGGGGGGGGGGGGGGGGGGGGGGGGGGAGGACCCAGCCGAGTTCCCGCCGTTCCCCTTGACCTTTCCACCACGCCATTGCCTGCCAGATAGTGGAGATTGTAGATCGGCGGCGACATCAAAAGGAACGGCTGAAAACATCTAACTCAGACGCATAGCAGGAGTGTTGCCGGCGACAGCAGTGCGCGAGTCACTTTGGCTTCGACACCAGCGTTGGATGCAATCGGCTGGGCCTTGCGAGTTGTGATCCTGCATGTTATTTTTCCACCCATGATCAGCATTCTCCTGTTGTCTTAATCGATGCGATTGTTTGATTCTGCGGAAGTAATCATGTATGCTAGCCTATTACAGAAGTGAATTGGGGGTAAAAATGTTACCCGCAAGGCAATGTTGGGATATCATGATTCCGCGTAATGTATGAGAACGATTTTACGCTCTGTGCAAAAAATTTTTTCCGGCATA
>CM060318.1:87564165-87582595 GCA_030674155.1 Stramonita haemastoma | reverse complement strand
AAAAATTTGGAAACAAAAAGGGGGTTCGAATAAAGAGGAGAGAGAGAGAAGGGGAGAAAAAAGGGAAGAGAGAGAGAAGAGAAGAAGAGAGAGAGAGAATTGCTTTAAAGGGAATCTTTAAATCTTGTTTTAAAAAAAAAGTACGGGGGGGTTTATGTGTCGTGCATCCATGTTTCAGCAGGAAAGAGGGTGATTTTTTTATGGGGGGGGGGGGGGGGGGCCCTTTAAAGGAGAAGGAGAAAAAAGGGGGAAAATTTGGGGTTTTAAAAAAAAAAAAAAAAAACCCTAATTTTTTTTAATTTTAGATCTAAGACGGGTTGATGTTTTTTTTGGGGGTTTTGGGCTTTTTTTTTTTGTTTTTGTTTTTACAATTGTTTTCCCCAAGTTGGCGAAGGGGAAAAATTTTTTGTGCGGGAAAAAATTTTTTTGAGCTTTTGGTTTTTGTTGTTTGTTTTTTTTTTTTACATGGGGGTTCACTCCATGCCCCCAAAAATATTTCGAATGCCATCTTTTTTCCCAAGTCGGCTGTCTGTCTGTCTGTCTGTCTGTTTCTCACTCTCTCTCTCCCCTCTCTCTCCTCTCCTCTCTCTCTCTCTCTCCTCTCTCTCCTCTCTCTCCTCTCCTCTCCCCTCTCTTCTCCCCTCTCTCTCTCTCTCCTCTTCCTTATTTCCTTTGGGATGAATTTTAAAACCCGGGGCCCCCCCTTTTTTGCGAACCCCACGCAGAACATCTTGCGCAAAACTTTTAAATTTCCTGTTCCGCTTTTTTTTAAGGGGGGGGCCCCAAAATCGTGTCCCGGGGGGGAAACAATGAAAAAATTTTTTACAAAACTGCATACACAGGGGGCCCCAGATGAAAAAAAGCACATGATTGCTTATTCTGTTATCCTCGATATAAAAGAATAAATAAATAAATAAATAAATAAATAAATCTCTCTCTCTCTCTCTCTCTCTCTCTCCTCTCTCTCTCTCTCTCTCTCTCTCTCTCACTCTCTCACTCTCTCTCTCACACACACACACACACACACACACACACACACACACACACACACACACACACTGTGACACACACACACACACACTGTCACACACACACACACACACACACACACACACACACACACACACACACACACACACACACAAAACACACACAAACCACACGTTTTGCGTGCACACACACACACACAGGCACACGCGCAGGTAACCAACCAACCAACCAACCACGTGTGGAGCAGTGTTGAGCGCGGTTTAATGGCGCGGCCACTTCATCTGGATAAACCAGTTCATGGTCTGGGCTTTACGGCCGCCGCCTTCACGTAATCCTAACCGGGCGATGGTGGGCAGTGGATAAGTGTGGTTTTCAACAGCCTGCGTGCTATGCTTGACGGTGTTTACTGCACGCTAGCGTCATTTAACACTGGTGACAGCAACACGAGTGTGCACACAGAGGGGGGGGGGGGGGGGGTTGGAAGCAATCCTCCCCCTCCCGCCCTCCCCTCCTTCCCGCCCCTTTCCCCCTTGTCGTTAGTGCGCCGATGACAAGCTATTATGAGTTTTACTAGGGCAGTAGTAGAAGTAGTCGTAGTAGTCGTAGCTGCAGCTAGCTCTCTCTATGTGGTCCATGGTATTGGGAGAAATGGTGTAACTAAGGTTAGGCAACAGCTGGGACCCGGCCCGTTTGCAGTCAGTCCACTGTTGTAAAGATTTTAGGTATTTTCTTTCTGAGATTTTTGGGTTTTTTATTGTTTTTTTTGCTTGGGTACTTAATTAGTCACAGAAGAAATAAAAATTAGAGACTAGGTGGGGAACGCAATGGAAGAGTGATGGTTGTATATATAGGCAATCGTGCGTGCACACGTGCACGTGTGTGCGTGTGCACGCAATCGTGCGTATGCACACGCACGCGCGCGCGCATACACACACACATACACACACAGTGACACACACATACACACACACACACACACACACACACACACACACACACACACACACACACACACACACACACACACACACACACACACACAGAGTCTGTTTTAGCTTGCTTGTATTGTCTCAGTCCCGTTGTCCCCCCCTCCCCCTTCTCTCTCTCTCTCTCTCCTCTCTCTCTCTCTCTCTCTCTCTCTCTCTCTCTCTCCTCTCTCTCTCTCTCTCTCTCTCTCTCTCTCTCTCTCTCTCTCTCTCTGTCTGTCTGTCTGTCTGTCTGTCTGTCTCTCTCTGTCTGTCTCTCTCTCTCTCTCTGTCCCACTGTCTCTCTCTGGTAGTCAAAGATGTGTATACATGTATACAAGCTGTAAAGTTTTTAAGTCTTCTTAAATCTGATGTGTGCTATGTTTGTGTGTCAGTCTGATGTGTTTGTTGCAGTTAACTGTCTATGGCAGTAATTAAAGTTTTTAGCATTTGGGTTTGAGCTGCTATTTACTGTTGTTGTAACTCCACTGCAATCATTGTCAGTAAACAAGTCCATAGAATGATAGCACAGCCTTTGTGGTACAGCAGCTAACATCAGTTTATTTGCTTATTATTTATTTATGTATTTATTTTACTTAACAAGGTCATCCCTTTTCAAAGCTTCTCATAATCAGAATTTCAGTGTAGCAGGGTGGATGCCTCCGGTGCACAGAAGTTTAAAGAGGAGCTCTCGTCTGTTTTTTTGCTTTTTGTTTTTGTTTGTTTTTGTTTTTTTAGCTGCGCCAACACCGGGAACATGATATAAACTCCATAAAACATACAGTGATTAACTTTATGGTGTGCACAGTTTATATCGAGGGAAAGGAATTTATTTCTGCTCTGAGCAGATTTATCACCACCACCACCACCACCACCACACGTAAGACCAACATAAAGCAGAAACAGGAGCAGCGGTACCTCGTTTCAGCGCCATAAAAACCAGAACTGTTAATGATAAATTGATACGAAACGGAGAGAAGACAGGAGGGAGTGGTAGATTTCCAGTTGATGGAAGCCAGCATCGTGTGACCGTTACACTACAGTGTTATCGTTTTTCAGTGTCAGATCGATCGTGCCAAAGGGTGTGACATCTGGCTGGAAGGGGAAAGCCAAGACGGCTGCAGATGAAGAGGATTAACCTTGGAGATTTGGGCTGCAGTTCAGGATCAATGGCACCGAGTGACAGTTGTGGCCTCATGTTTTTCAAGTGAGGGGAGAGAGGTGAACGATCCACTTCATGAAGACATCTTGTGGTGTTTGGATGAACCCCGTTTTGTTGTGGATCATTGACATGATTTACTGCCTGTTTTCTTTGCTACCGTTGCTGCGTCATTCATCTTCGAAGTTTTGTCATATAGCCCATGTTCTCTGCTATTGATGACAGTTACCACTGATTGCAGTTCTGCTTTATACTAAGGATGTTTCGTTTTTTTCTGGCGGAGGCTTGGTCCATATTTCCGGAGTAAAGCCAGAAGTCCACAAGATGCAGTTCTTATCCAGGCTCATATGATCGTCAACCGATTTAGGCCTGTTCCTGTTTCTGTAGTACTTAGTGCCGCCAGTGCGGTTTTGATCCAAGATTTATAACCTCCTGTCCTGGTAACAGTGTGGTTTTATCATGACACAAGATCGAGTGATACTGCCCTCTCCAGGCAACGTCATGTAATAGAAGAAAAAGTGTGTGTGTGTGTGTGTGTGTGTGTGTGTGTGTGTGTGTGTGTGTGTGTGTTTTGTGTGTGAGATAATAATAATAATAATACATGGAATTTATATAGCGCTATATCTTGTAAAAACAAATCAAAGCGCTTGAGAGAGAGAGAGAGAGAGAGAGAGAGAGAGAGAGAGAGAGAGAGAGAGAGAGATGTCAGTAATACCAGACCGTACCATCTAGCCTTGTCTTGTAGTTTCCGCAGTGTATTGAATTGCTTGTGTGACTCATGAAGCTTAGATCTCCTCTTGTCTGACGTGTTTATGTGGTGGTGGTGTTGCTGTTGGTGGTTTTAGTGTTCGGGTGGCTGTCTGAAGGTTTGTCTGTTGGAACGGTCTGTTTCTGTCTTTGAAATGAAGAATAGATTAAATTTAGTGAAATTTCTGATCTGTACATCATTTATAGCAGATGCAATAAACGGGGCATAGAATAAAATATGTTTAGGGAGAGATCATCTTGTGATTTCTTTCCACCCTTTTTATGGGTTGCACAGTCATGCAACTTTCTATAAATCACCCAGAACACCATTCAAAACTGATGCTATTGTGAGTACTGTATCACTGATGCTTGGAGGTGAGATTGCCGGAGTGAAACGACACATAATGTTGATTACAACACGGAAACTGGAACTGATCCGGGCTAACTGTTAGGTCAGGAAAAGGAGAAATATTCAGAGACGTGCCATGAACAGCTTCTCATCAGGCATTCCTGTGATACAGCTGCCTGGAGTGGCACATAGATATATACACCCTACACAGTATCATCAGACTCCTGTTAGAACTAACTGAGGTCATCTTTTGTGGCAGTTGAAGCAGTTTCAGTCTGTCATTGACAATGTTGCAGGGCTGTAAGTCAAGTCTGGCAGCTTAAGTTTCCTCGCGTTTATTGCTATTCTTTAGCATTTTGATCCCCCCTCCTCCCTCCCTCCCCCCCCCCCCCCCCCCATGCGCGTGCGCCACACACACACACACACACACACACACACCACACACAACACATTATTAAAAAAATAAAAAATACACACACACACACTATTCTATTGCACTATGGCAGTGTATTTTACTGATGTCGTTAATCTTATCACACATTCCGTGGGGTCGTTTTCCGCTAATCGCACAAAATGTTGAGGCAACATCTTAGTTCGGTATCACTGGCGTGATTCTGGTCTTGCCTTGGGAATGGCGGAATCATGTCCTTAACCCCTCAAACTGCGGTAGTTTGCGGAAAGAAGCATCAATGTCCGTGAGTAGGTTATTAACATCTTGCCTCGTTGATTGAAAAATATAAACCATCTCCTGTGCGCACAGTTTCCAGAGAAGGTGAAATAGATTCCACTGGAAGCCATTTCCCATGTGGACCACACTGACCTGGTCCAGAGAAAGGTCGAAGCCATCTTCTGCGTGTGTTGGCTAAAGCAGTTTAGGGCAAGACTGAAGCCGTCTTCTGCGTGTGTTGGCTAAGGCCGAGCGTTCTGCGTGTGTGGCTAAGCTTTAGGGCAAGACTGAAGCCGTTGCCCATTACCCACTACATTTTATAGCCAGAATTTGTGCTGCCATATTCCGTATACTAACCACCACCACCACCACCACCACCACCCTTTTTTATAAACTTTTTTTTTTTTGGGGGGAGGGGGGGGGGGGGGGGCTTTTGAAGCAGTCCGTATGTGAGAATCATTGATTAGCTTGAAGGACTTGAAATCTGACACCGCCCCCCCCCCCCACCCCCCTCTCCCCCTCCAACCCACTTTTTATTTCTCGCAAACAAGATAAATACCTGTAGAGGCGTGTGTTGGGATCAGCACGAAGTGATAAAATCTAGTTGTTTGAAATAACTTCAGTGTCAACCCTTCCCTTTTCACATTCCACGCAACACAACACTCTTTGACTTTGCTCATAGCAGGAGGAGAGGGAGGAGGAGGAGAAGAAAAGTGCACTATACACTTATTAAGCATGCGTCCACACTCCCGCTCGCAGGCACGCATACCAACACTCCACACACACACACACACACACACACACACACACACACACACACCACACACACACACACACAACACACACACACACTCTTTAACTAAAGGGGACAGAGACAGACGGGGGTGTCTGTGTGACGGAGGACTGATTGAACGGGGCGGGGAGTGAAACCAAGAGGGTAGAGAGAAAAAATAGAAAAAAAGAAAGAAGAAAAAGGGTGGGAGGTATGGAGGGAGGGCGAGGTGGGGAGCATGCGGAGTTGACACTTGAAAGGCAAGGCGTCACCGGGGCCATTGAGACGGCGGCTTTGGGGGAAACTGGGGAAAAGGCTTGCCGAGTGTTTCGGTTTTGTATGCGCGGGCTAAAAAGCCACCTTGCGACCCCCCACCTCTAGAATTCCTCTCTCTCGATGACGAGCCTTCGGTGTGTCGTTTGCAATACAAGAACGAGTAGCGAGGGGGTGGGTGGGATGGCATGATGAGGGTGGGAACGCAAATCGGATCCACAGGGAGGGAGAAAGAGGGGGAGAGGGAGGGGGGGGGAGAGGAGGAGGGGGGGGGGCATGGATGTCCTGCTCTGTGGGTTATCGGCACCCTGGGATGGGACTGGTGAAGTGCTCTTGCTCCGGTCCTTGCCAGGTCTGGAGAATCCTGCAAGGGCACCCCCCCCCCCCCCCCCCCCATATAAAAATGTTTTAACGTTTCTTTTAAAACAAACTTCAAATTAAAAAATGTTTTAAACCAGACAGTAAAAGGACATTTAATCCATCTTCAGTTTGTTGTGCACATTGATAATTTACTTCAGTGGAAATCTTGTCATCTTCATTCGGATGAACAATGGATAAAAATGAGAAAGTATGGCTGTTATAATTTTCCTGGTTTCTTTTAGTTCACGAAAGTCCACTGTGGACAGTTGCCTTCAAATCCTTTATCTCAGACATCAGTGGCCGTTTTTGTTGTTGGTTTTGTGGAGGTTTTATTGTGGGTATTTTTTGTTTTTTTACGTGTGAATTGTGATTTTTTGTGATTTTTTTTAATAGGAAGTCGATGTAGCGTTGCAGTAGTGGTTAGCAGGTGGGACTGTCAGCTTAAGTGAATAACAGAGAGAGAGAGAGAGAGAGAGAGAGGGGGGGGGGGTATAAAGATTCATCACAAAATATATTGTAAGCAGCAATATCCAAATTACGGTCGCCACGACACTAGCCTGACAAGGCTATGAACAGCTACAATTTCTATCACATCATGACGGATGACGACGATGACAGCGGTGATGCTCTACAGGTACTCTGCAAGGGTTTAGATGATAGCGCAGCAGGGTCGCACTCTGTGCTCCTTTTCACGCTGTTAGGGCGTCAGCCAGAACCCACAGAACGGAGCAAAGAGATACAGACAGTATCACACATACAGACTTGTAACTAGTTGGTCAGGCCGGTGTTCTGAGCCACTGTCTCATCACACCTGTGATACATTCACACTGCTGGGCTGAGCAGCTCCAGTCATCCCCCTGGGCCCTCTACTCTGTCAGGCATCCATTGTGGGTACGGTACTTCAGCAGCCAGCACCAGCCACAAAAACTCCGCAAAGCTTAGCCCTTGTTGTGAGGATCGAACGTACAAACTTTTTGGAACCGTTATAGTCATGGCTACTGCTTCAGAATGGGCATCATAGTTTGGCTTGGCAACCAACTTTTCGTTTTGAACAGGGAGAGCTTAGCGGTGTCTGTGTCTGTGTCTGTGTAACTGTGTGTCTGTGTGAATCCCTTTATTTAAGGAGTATCAAAACTTACACTGAACTTTAGTAAACGGTGCTTTATGATACTTAGCTTAAAACAAGCAAACATTGTGGGTCTATGGCCCAGTGACTTCGATGAATAAAGTATGTGACAGTGTTCCTCATTTTGACACTTAAAAAAAAATGGAAAGAAAAATAAAGTATCGCCAGTCAAGTTCAGCTCTCAGCGAAAAAAAAAAAGATGTAGACAGTCTCTTTCTTGTCTGTCTGAGTGGTCCAGATAGCCCCATGCCGAGATCACCTCCCAATCATTTCTTCTTCGTCCAACGCTCACATAGTAGTGGTGGTTGAAGTAGTAGAAATAGTAGTAGTGGTACTAGTAGTTGTTGTACCAGCAGCAGAAGAAGAAGATATTGAAAAAAGAAGAGCGAAAATTAAAGAAAGAAAGAAAGAGAGAGGAAAGAAAAAATCCACACACATAACCTATTAAAAAAAAAAAAAGAAGAGAGAAAATTAAAGAAAGAAGGAGAGAAAGAAAAAAAATCACACACATAACCTATCAATAGCACACACACACACACACACACACACACACACACACACACACACACACACACACACACACACACTCTCTCTCCTCTCATCTCTCTCTCTCTCTCTCTCTCTCTCTCTCACTCACACACACTCACACACCACCACACACACACACACACACACACCACACACACACACACACACACACTCACACACACTCACTCACATCACACACACACACACACACACACACACACACACAACACACACACACACACACACACAAACACACCAAAAACCTGTTGTTGGCAATTTATCATCAGTTAAAAAAACAACCCAACAACAAACATACAAACAAAAAGAACCACCCAGTGTACCTTGGCTAAACTTGGAACAGCCTCGGAGGTATATGGACAGCTCTGGCATGCCCTGTTACTCTTGGATCATAAAGTGGAAGAAATTTGCGCAGAAATGTCCTTTTCATCCTGTTAATTGTAATCCAATCGTCCGCTTTTAATTCGCCTATGTGACCCCCAATTTTTTTTTTATTCAGCTGTCACGTGGATAATAATGAACCTTTTTTCATCTTCCCTCCCCCCCCTCCCATTAACAAGTTCTCCCCGTTGAAAGCCGTATTTTATTGACAAGGAAATGTATCACAAAACGGTACGTTGAACTTTGTGCGAGGTGTCTAGACGTCCTAACCCACTAGAGATGAATAACGCTGTGAATGACGTGACTTTGACATTAACGTGTAAGGCATGATCAGGGATATACCAGACTGCAGAGTAACCATCCCTGTGACGACGCGGTCGATTATGAGGACATCTTCGTCAGCACCATCAGGGTTTTTACTTTTTTTACTTTTCGCGTATGGGATTGCTTACAACGCGATTTTCGTTACAGAGACTATTTGGTGGAGGATTTTGTAAGCCTCAGAGTTTGTAAAACTCCCAAGTAATTGATTTGATTGTACAGCGCGGTGAGCCCATGTTTTTGGGAATTCGCGCTGTATAAGCCTCCATTTTATTATTTATTATTATTATTATAAGTAAATAAGATTAACTTCCACCCTTCAGAGACAGAGGCAAAGGCAAATTCTTTTATTTCGAGGATAATGAATAAGCACTCGTGTGCTTTTTAACATCCAGTCCCCACCCTGAAGAGAGAGAGAGAGAGAGAGAGAGAGAGAGAAGGAGAGGAGAGAGAGAGAGAGAGAGAGAGGGAGAGGAGAGAGAGAGATGGGAACCGAGATTTCACAGGTCTTCAGGGTGTTTGGAGAAGAGATCCGGTAGATCTATATATATATTCTGTATTGGATGGGTAGAAGTGAGACGTTTCAACTCGTAGTAGTTATGGGCGGTTTGCAGTGTAATCATACTTAAAAAAGAAGAAAAAAAGGATTGCTATTTCATGAGAAAATCGTATCAATTCTGATTTCTTCCATTGTCAAAATGATTATTAAAAAAAACTTTAGAAATAAGGTGATTTGTAGGAGAAGTAAAGCTTTATTGAATCATAAAGGCTTTAAAAAAAAAAAAAACAGATTCTTTCTGGTCTGGCTATGGCATCATCGTGTAAACAAAACGCTCGTATGCATGCAGTTTTTCCTTCCCATCCGGAAGGGAGTAAGTTTACCATGACAAGAAAGATGTGTCATTTTAGGGCACGTCTGTTGAGTCAAAAGGATATTTTTTTTTAAAAAACTCTTTCGTGGTAGTAGGCTGTAGTGCTAAAGGAAAAGGCAGATTTTAGTCATAGAATGATGAATTTCTGTCCACAAGGGGAAAAAGGTTTTTTGTTTGTTTGGTTGGTTGGTTGGTTGGTTGTGTGTGTGTGTGTGTGTGTGTGTGTGTGTGTGTGTGTGTGTGTGTGTGTGTGTGTGTGTGGTTGCTGTTGTTGTTTTTTGGGGGGGTTGTTGTTTGTTTTTGTTTTTATTAAGATTTAGTTTACTTTATGAAACGAATGGTTGTTTCTGAGAATACAATTTTCTGGAGTCATGAGTTTTGACAGTTAGGTGATAACTTAGTTGTGAGTGTGGTCAGATACTCGCAAACAAGAGCTGATAGTTTCGAAAGGGAATCATAACCACCATTGTGTGATTTGGACTCCAAGTCCTATAGGCCCTAACAATTAAACATTTTATTTTGTCCAGTCCTTGCTTCCAAGCGCAAAATATGCCTTTCAAAAATAAAAGAATCATACTGTAATATTGACACATAATTTTCTTTTCAAAAGTCATACTGCAATAATGCCTCGAAAATATACTTTATCATTTTCAAAAATCATACCGCAATATTGACATGAAAACACAATTTGTTCCTTTCAAAATACACACGGCAAAATTGAAAGAAATATGCTTTGTTCTTTTCAAAAGTCTTAACAGAAAACGCACTTCGTCTTCTCAAGAATCTTACTGCTTATTAACTCGAAAACATACTTCGTCTTTTCAAAAATCTACTGCAATATTAACACGAAAAAACTTCGTCTTTTCAAAAATCTTACTGCAATATTAACACGAAAACATACTTCGTCTTTTCAAAAATCTTACTGCAATATTAACACGAAAACATACTTCGTCTTTTCAAAAATCTTACTGCAATATTAACACGAAAACATACTTCGTCTTTTCAAAAATCTTACTGCAATATTAACACGAAAACATACTCGTCTTTTCAAAAATCTTACTGCAATATTAACACGAAAACATACTTCGTCTTTTCAAAAATCTTACTGCAATATTAACACGAAAATACATTTGATTTCTCTCTCTTTTTTTCTTTCTTGTTTTGATTTTTGTTTGTTTGTTGTTGTTTTAGACAATCATACTGCAGTACTGACACAAAAAATGTTCCATACCTGTGATGGGAAAAGCGTCAGGGGTGCCGTGGAGAGAGAGCAGGGAGGCTGGAGGCCGGAGTTGTAGGGAGGGAGGGAGGGAGGGAGAGTCACTTGTGTGGAAAGAGGCCGATATTCCGCCTGAGTGCTGTCGCCAGTGAAGCATGGCTGGCAGTTGCTGCCTCCGGTGTATGTCTGTCTCTCTGGCACCTTCTGCTTGGCTGGCACGTGGGATGCCAAACCACAGGTTCTGATAATAATATATTCTGCTGCTCGGCTCCTTACGCTCCTGCCCTGCCCGCCTGTACGCCGTCTTTCCCCTCTCCACCCCCGTCACGTTTTACCCCCTACGGCAGCTTTGAATGGCTGTATGTCGGCCTCCGGCATAGTGAGTGCATTAGTATGTAAAGGTCTGTCTGTCTCAGAGCATCACTTTAAAACTGCTGACACTCCCCCCTCTCCCCCCAAAAAAAAAAAATAATAAAAAAGGACAAAGCCAAACAAAGCAAACTATTTAACACTCGAAAATGATCTTGCCCTCTTCCCGTAAACAAACAAATCGACCATTAATTACCAGTTTGAGCGTTCAGACACACGGTCGCTCGCGCAGACAGACAGACAGACACACGCATGCACGCAAAGCACGCACGCACCACAACGCGCACATACATACACACACACACACACACACACACACACACACACACACACACACACACACACACACACACACACACACACCAGAACTCTAAAAATATTTCTTCATAAAGAGCCCACACATGAAGGGATTGCTGATCAAATCAATGGGTAGTGATAAGAAATTGAAGACACTGCACAGTACAGCTGTGACAAACAAATGCAAACAAATCCGGGGGGGGGGGGGGGGGGCTTTTTATGACATTATTGAAACATCTCGTACTCTAAAAGCTTTACATATAAAGCAAAATTGCTAATGACATTGGGATTATTCCATTCTAAGGGCAGAGTTCTTCTGTTGCTTCAGTACATAAATACGATGATGTATTAAATTCACACGCATTCTGTATCCTAATTTTATGAACATTTATATCTAACACACCCAGTCTGAATTTGGCCATTCTTTTAAAATGTGTGTCCATTGCAAACTTTGAGTAAAGTCTGACATCACGGAAGCTTAAAGATTGTCAAAGAGTTCTACAGCAATCAATCAATTGTATTGGTACCATTTGCCAGTGACAATCGAGCAATCTTTGCCTAAAAACAGCAATAAGCTCTTTTGAATTTCCAACACATTGATTTAACCAGACATATTTAAAGCCATATTTGAATAAGTTAATGACAATAAATGAGTATTTGCGTGGTCGTTTTTCTTTCCCTCTGCATCTAGATTTTTTTTTTAAAGCATCCTATCAGATTTGAAAGGAAGTAAGCGCTAAAATTGTAAACCAATGCCTAGCACAGCTGACTGCAGATTTGATTGAAAGAGGATATATGTATTTGTTTCAGTGTTGTCAAGATCATTTTGGTGTTCGTTTATCTCTAGATTCCAAAGAATTGCTTCAAAGGACTGATTCGCTTTGTGTTGCTGCTGCATCCATCATTACAACAAGGAAATAACAGAGAGTGGCAAAAAGGATTTTTGTTCAAAGGTCTCCTTTGCCAGACGTTAAATGTGTGAAGAGTAGGTGTGGAATAAAACAGCACCCCTCTCAAAAAATCATTTTGAACGAACATAAATCTACTGTAGCACCAGTGCTTTCATAAATGGCTTGGGGGAGCACTAACTAAAACTGAATTTTGTAATTTCGGGGGGGGGGGGGGGGGGGGGGGGGGGGGGGGGCGTGAAGCCAAAAACAGAGGATCTAGAATTACACATGCATATATATATATATAATATATATATATATATATTTTTTTTTTTAATCACATGTAGAACTACACATGTATATTTTTTCAGACAGGATTTAGAAATACACATGTATATTTTTATCAGACAAAAGATTTAGAAGTACACATGTATTTCTATTTTTATCAGACAGAAGATTTAGAATTACACGTGTATATTTTTATCAGACAGAAGAATTAGAATCACACATGTATATTTATATCAGACAGAAGAATCAGAATCACTCATGTATATTTTTATCAGACAGAAGATTTAGAATTACACATACATATGTATATTTATATCAGACAGAAGATTTAGCATCCCACATGTATAGTTTCATCCTGCTGAAGGCAACAGGCGTGTTGACACATCCCTGGTGACGCCCAGATCACCCAGCTTGTTGGGAAAATGGGTGAAGAGGGGAACAGGGAGCACTACTGCCGTGGGGCACTGGCTCTCTCTGGTCACTGTTTATTGCTGCATTTGTGTATGTATGTATTATGTATGTATGTATGTATGTATGTATGTATGTATGTATGTATGTATGTATGTATGTATGATAGTGTCCAGTAGCCCTAGGGGGGAGATTTATAGTACTTGACTCTCTGCCCATCCACATGTTGACAGGCTGAGATGGGCAGCAGATCACAGACACGATTATTATTATTATTATTACATGGAATTTGTATAGCGCTATCTCTTGTAAGAACAAATCAAAGCGCTTGCATTTGACCTACAGAGCCACAGATCATGCTGCCACCAGGCATGATTACAGGAACAGCCAGAAATCTTCATTGTTGGTATGTCACGCCGTCACACCGATGAGGGTTGACAGTGTTTACATTTCAAGTGCTTCCTTTGCAAGTGAAACATGCCCACATTTATTCGCTAGCTGGGGTTGGTGGTAGTTTATGAGAGAAGAGAATTATAAACGAAATTCATAGCTGACACTACAAAGCTTTGTGTGAAGAAGGCAGTGGAGGAGGAAGGGGAGAAAGGAGGAGTATTTTGTCTGGCTGTTGTTACACTCATTTTATGTGGTAATCTGTGTATGTGTGTGTGTGTGTGTGTGTGTGTGTTGTGGCGCGCGCGCGCGCGCGTGTGTGTGTGTGTGTGTGTGTTTGTGAAACTTGGTTTGGTTTCTGTTTTACTTCAAGAAAAAAGTAAGCCTCTCTACAATGGGAAATAGGTTTGCCACCCCACAGTTTTCAACAAGTATTACCCACATTCTGGTTTTCCTGTGTGTTAATTAACTTTAAAAAATTGTAACAAGAAGGCTGGAAGTAAAGTAGACATTCGTTTAGAAATACTGCACGATAAAAATTAATTTGCTCTCTATGTTCACGCGTGCTCACTCGGGGTGCTTCTCCACTTTGTGCTGTCATGAGAAAAGCCCTCTCAAGTTTTGACCTCGATAGATATCCGATAGTAACCGCTTTCATTGCTTACATGAACATGATTATCATGTATTGCAGCTGTAGGTAGACTGTAGTACATTTCCCCCGATACCAGATCTGCCACAGAAGATGTCAGTCTTGTGGGCATGGCCTGCCTCCCTCTATGCACAAGATGTGGCCCAGCCACCAGGACCTCTGCTCTTGGAGGAAAGTGTCTTTGCCAGGAAACCAGCAGGACCCAGACATCTTTTCTAAGGATCTGGGTTGGGGCAGTTTGTCTTGGGGACATGCCCAGACTATGGCAGATTCCTGTCATGAACTCAGTGTCCTCTCCCGCCCTGTGCACAGTGTCCCTGCCTTGCTGTCCCTGACCTTGAGGCGGTGACCCAGGCATTGTACTCCGCCAGGATTGTGCCCCCAGTTTGCTCAGTTCCCTCGAGGTTGCGTGACGAGCTTTTCCCCCTGCCGTTCCAATTTTCCTTAAGAACCGTGCGACATCCGGTTGTGGCCCCCATGCGACTTAGAATCGAGGGATTAATTGATCGATTGATAACTTCTCTAATGAAAACCTCGGCTTGATTTGTCTGTTGTCATGATTCCCCCCCCCCCCCCCCTTCCACCCTCCCGGGTCAAAGCAATGACGTTTTGGGGCGGTCTTTCCGTTTGTCATCATGTCATGATCTATGACCTAGTCTGCAGACTCCCCCCCCCCCCCCCCCTTTTTTTTCTTTTCTTTCTAATGTAGTTTACTTAATAATTCATACACAAGTGATTACATAATTTAATAAATAAAGGATAGCCGCTTTGGATGACGTGAATTAACGTTTCGTTAAAAAAAAAAATTCACACCCATTTTATCGATATACGTAAGAGGGGGAAAACTTATTTCTGTGACATAAGGAACTGAAAAGGGAAAATCTTGCCATTCACAAAAAAAGCAGAAAAATATGTCATCAGGCCAGCAGTTACTGCATATAAAAGAGAGAGAGAGAGAGAGAGAGAGAGAGAGAGAGAGAGAGAGAGAGAGAGAGAGAGAGAGAGAGAGGAGGAGGGGGGCGTCTGAAGGATTGAAGAACAGTTTCTTATCTCATGAAGAGAAAATGTGTATTTTCAAAAGTTGTATAACCTTTTAAACAACTTAAAACAATGGAGTACACCAACGATGCCTTTATGCGCTTCTGTATGGAGTTTTCATACTTTCCCCGCTTTTTGCGTGATCGTTATTGCTCCGATGTTATCGTTGTCTTCGATTTTAATTTGCTTTAAAGCTAAGTAGTTTCGCAAACTGGCTGATAGGTGCCATTTCAGGGTAGAGTTTGTAAAATGCCAAGATTACTTATTCTCTTTACAAATGGGTGTTGTTTTTCTGGTCATTTCCCCCTCTGTTTTTCTTTCCGTCAGTGTCTCTGAAATGTGATTTGGAACTAGGTATTTCCAGCAAAGGCACTCAGCTTTTGATAGGTATTTTGATAACCTCCAATAACACAGCATAAAGGGGGATAAAAAGCAGGATGACCAATAAGGGTAACTTCCTTTTATACCAATTGGAAAGGCTGTGTCTTCGCCTGTGTAGACTATTTTGTTTTTGTTCTCAGAACTATTAGTTTTCTCCCACAGTTTTCAGTTTTGCTAATGTTTCATTGCAGAAGAACATCTCTTTCTTTTTCATTACAGCACGTGCGCTTTTTTTTTTGTTGAAAATCCAGCTGAGCAATGCTTGATGAAGTCGCCGATCGTTGACCTGAATTGCAGGATCTTTGCTGTGCATACCTGGGTGATTTGCGTGTATGTTTGTATAGGCAAATAAAGAAGAGACTGGCCGAGCTATCCATAAAGTGACTGGAATGGAGAACGTTAAAAACTCCTCTCTCCCCCATACACACCAAGGTTGTTGAGATTCAAACCACCACCAGTAACTTGTAACTTCACAAAATAGAAAACCGTTGTCTTGCTATCCACAGAGCTACTGGTTGGTTGGTTGTTTGTTTGGGGGGGGGGGGGACGGGGGCTGGACTTAGAGCTACCCTATCCGGCCTCTTATTTCACGGTTTATGGACAGGCTTCCCCAGTGAGGAGCTAGCTCTATGGAGGATCACCTTCTCCCTTGTGAACATTCTATAGGTTTCATGTGCATGCTTCACTTTCTATGGCAGTGGTGAAGTAGTGGGTAAGTACTCCAAACTTTTCTCCCAGCTTTGCTGCACGCGGCCAGAAAGGAGTTCTGTCAGTCTGATGCCTGGGTGGTGGACTGCAGGGCTGCAGCAGGTCGCACTGCAGCAGGGTCTATGGGGCTGCAGGCAGCACAGACAGGTTGTGATCAGTTAGTTGGCAGTCAGTAGACAGTGTGTAGGTGGAAAATAATGATGGTTTCGCAGGTGGATTTTTAATGTGATCACCAGATTGGGGGCATCATCAGTTGATCCATTTGTGGTGAGATTCTGCAGTTTGACTCGGAATCCTTGAGTGTGAATAGGACATTCAGTTTCACTGGGTGCTTTTGCTGATCCTCTCTACGAGCAGACCTGACCAGGGGTTCTCTGCCCTTTCCCTGATATCTCTCAGTAAGCCAGAGTGAATTCACATAGGACTTTAATGACGGGTGTCAGCCGAATGACAGAGGCAGAAGAGAAGAGCATGTATCCCATTTGCTGAAGGCAGAGGAGGTGGAGAGAGGGGCAGGCAGGCAGGCAGGTCCGTTGACACCCTCCTGCCTGCAACGTGACATCTGCTGGCATGACAGTTGAAGCACCAGCAGTAGTCCTTGATACGTCATCACCCACAAAACCGCTGTCTTCCAGGGAACAAGTAAGCGTTCTGTTGCCACTCCAGTGTGGAGAGTTACAAATCAGGAGAAACAGGCAGTGTGTGTGTGTGTGTGTGTGTATTGCTCATTGATTGAACAAGGGACACCTCGTGTACATACATACACACATACCTCCCCCCTCCCCCTCAATCGTCTGAAGGGCGGGGGTTTGTCGTCTCCGCCCTCTCCTTCCTCCTCCCCCTCCTGTCCTCAGTGTGTGTGGTTTGGTGTTGATGGAGTCAATGAACAGGCGGGCGGGGCTGTTCCATTGCCTGCCCCACTGCTGCTGCAGAGGGAGTGCAGGTAGGCTAGCGGCCTCCATCCTTCTTTCGGCCTGTAGTCAGCCCTGCACTGGCCCCGCTACACCCCGCCACATTCCCTGCCTGGAGCGCGTGGCTGCCTCCTCCCCCTCGGCCTGCCGGCTGGGTTGGCCCTGGCTGCCAATCTGTCAAGTGTCACAGCTTACAGTTTGACATGATATATTGCTCCAGCCGTCAGTTGGGGGGAGGCCAGGGTCACTAAGCTTAGCACCCCCCTCTTCTGCCTCCTCCTCCTCCGCCTCATTCTCTCACTGTATTACCCCTCTCCCCTCCGTCCCCTCACCTTCTTCGTGAGTAAGCGATCCCGCTACATACAACAGAAACGGCCGCCGCAGTGTAGGAGCGCGCGGCTACTGAGCGGTACCCAAGGTGTATGTAGCAAGTGGCTGGAAGGGAAACCGCGGCGCCGTCAAAGAAGGCTGTAGTAGCCTAGCCTAGCCTAGCCTAGTGTGGTGGTGTGGGAGCGTAGAGGGGGCCAGCAGTAGGCAGAGAGAGAGGAGGAGACCCACTAACGTGAACATGACCTCAGGAGACTAGCAGCACAGTGCAGTGGCCGCTGTCCTTACATCACTGCTGCTACTGCTGCTGACCAGCCTCCCTCCCCCCTCGCTTGTTTGTTGTCTCTCTCTCTCCTTCCCCCCCCTCAAGGCTTCGTGTGTCCTGCCTGTGTCTACATTTATGTCTGGGGGTCCGCGCGCGACTGGGTGCATATGCGTTGTCCAGCGCGGTTCCTGTCATGTGCTCGACGTGCGCCGTAGGAGCGGCTGCAGTTGCGTTGGAAGCTAGCAAGATGCCTGTGTGTACGTCAGTGTGTCCCTCGTGTCCGTTATGCCTGCCTCCGGCACCCGACGCCTGCACCGTCCGCTGTCTTCTGGAACTGGTGAGTCAGGCCGCAGCCACACAGGGCGGGTGGCAGGCGAGCGCACGCGCCTCGTGCCAGAGAAGAGGGTGGGGGAGGGGAGGGTGTGGTGGGGTGGACTTGAGGGTGTAATTTGGGTGGGGGGTGCATCGTCCGAAAGCCACTACCTCGCCTGTAGCGCTGCAAGGTGATGATGAGTTTATGCCCTCCACGTAACGTAACGGCGTAGGTGATAACTGCTTCGTCTGACTACTTAAAAGGGTAGTTTTAATTAAACAAGGGTTGGCCTCTTCCACCCAATTAACTTGCCTTCAGCCTGATTATCTTATTGATGTTCGTGATGGAAGAGAGGTTGGTTCAGTCACTGCAGGGCAGTAGTTCCATGACTAGGTCTAGAGAGGAGACAGGTAGGATAGGTCCTGTTATCAGTTTTGTCAGGTCACATA
>CM060318.1:87559165-87561665 GCA_030674155.1 Stramonita haemastoma | reverse complement strand
AAGTACTCCGAAATTCGGAGTCATGGGCATCAAATAGATATGACTAGATTGAAATTGTAGTCCCTAATCTCCCTGCACCTCCCCCCCCCCCCCCCCAATCCCCAGTCCTCGTGCATCTAACTGAATGTGTGTGAGAGAGAGAGAGAGAGAGAGGGGGGGGGGGGTATCAGAAACGGGAGGGATGGGGTTGCAGACTCTGGGCGAGACCTATTCCTTTACCGATGAACTCTTGGAGTTCAGACTTTTCGCTAATTAGTGGTACAGGTAGACTTGGAGAGGCGTGTGGATGGGAAAAGAAAGTGTGTGTGTGTGCGCGCGGGTGTGTGATCATGGAAGAAAAATGGAGAGAGAGAGGGGGGGGGGGGGGGGGCACCTGCAAAGGTCCAGCTTCGCTGTGATCACCTAGGGCAAGCGAAGTATCTATTTTGTTGTTTGTTGCCTTTGTTGGGTTTTTTGTTTTTTTTTGTTTTTTTTTTTGTTGTTGGGGGGGTGGGGTGTGGGGGGCTACCTCAACATATTTTGTTTATTAGAGGTAGAGCTTTTTCAGTCTTGTAAGGGTTTTGTATACACGATATTTTTTCTTTTTTTAAAAAAAAGTCAACTCTGCAGGCTCAGACCAGCCCAGTGATTTGTCTGTGGCAGCTCCAGTTCCAATAGACAGAGACTAGATGTAAAACAAAAATCAGTTGAGTGTTTATTCAATTATTCTCGACATAAAAAATGGGTTTTTAAATAGTTGAAGGGTAAATGGTAAAGGCGATAAAACAGGACTCAGAGGCCGGGATGTAATGTTGGGAGTTCTTCCTCCCCTTCCCCCTCCCCCCCCCCCTTCCTCCTCCAAGAAAAATGTTTTCGTTCGCTGCCCATTTCACCATTGTGTGGTTCTGGTTGTGGGTTCCATGCTGGTATGATAACTCTGTTCATCAGTCAGTGAGGTCACTAGAGGGTGTAAGTGTTGAAGTCTGACCCACACGCAGGAAGGGGAAGGGGGCCATGGGCAGAAAGAAGCCATTGCTGACCTTTGTGGTTTTTCCCAACTCTTGCAGCCCCCTAGTTTATGTCTGGACACGGAACCCTTTCCATTTGTTACCCCCTGTACTTGTCGTGGACCTCGCCCTTAGCTGTTGTTTAAATAAAATAAATACTTTGGGCTGAGTTTAACCATCACATCATCATCATCATCGTCATATCATCTTCATCATCACATCATCATCATCATCATCACTCATCATCATTATCGATCATTATGTAATATTTTGTTAGCTAAAAGTTAACCCTTTCCTCCCATCGTGTGTTTTGGGGATGAGGGAGGTGGTGGTATCAGTGTTAAAAACAGCATGTTTGTACTAATTTCATGCCGACAAATGCAAATTCAAGGCAGTTTATCAACGTCCTGTTTGGAAGAATTTACACCCTTGGGCGAATCATAAAATGTTAACAGAAAGTATCTGTCATCTCATGCTTGAAATTAGCAAGTTTAGATTTTGTTTTTAATTCTAAAAAAAGTATACAGAGATGATCAGCATTCTGTACAAAGAAAGTACAACATTCTCTGTGATATTTGGCATGACATTTTTACAGTGTACACGTATGCGTGAGAACTACAAACCAGCAGTAAACCTGCTGAGAATCTTAGCTGTGTGACGTTTCACGTGTTCATGTGCCTACTCTTTTAGAGGTGGTGGTGTTGTCTGAAGTATTTACCACTTAATGACGGCAGTGTTACCTGACGTGACACTGACAGTTCATTTGTACAGGTTATTTATAGCTAACCCAGTAGCCACTGCTGGGACTTTAGTATATCAGGGCTGAAATGTCTTTCAAGTTTACTCGTGTCAGTAAAGCCACGTTGATTGGTATTTCGATGAAACATAGTCTCTTGTGTGTATGTGTTTGTGTGTGTGTGTGTGTGAGTGAGTTGGGGGGAGGGGGGGGGGGGCAAATACCTCGTAATAGGGGTATTTTTATGAAATAGAAAAAAAGCACTGACAATTGCAAAAACAAACAAAATCAATTTGTAATTTTCTAAATCCTTATGAACTGCATGTTTTATGAGAACGAAACAAAAGCAAGAAACACAGGCTGAAAAGGAAGAATAAAAAGCCAGCCAAAGAAGCAAAAACAAAAAAAGGGGGAGCTCCAAACAAAGCAAATACCAAAACAATAAACAATAAAACCGCAATAAAGCAACGGCATTACACACACACCACACACACACACACACACACACACACACACACACACACACCACACACACACACAGTGGGCAAAGAAACACCTAAACCATACCAGAATTTTTTTTTCAAACCCTTAAAAACAAAACTCCTTTTTACTGAAGAACCCCCCCCCCCCAAAAAAAAAATAAAAATAAATAAATAAAAAATTCCCACAATCTGCTAAGATTCTTAGCGCAAATAATAAAGTTATAAAGTTTCTCCTAAAAGTATGAATCAAATAAACTTCTTTTTAAAAAAAAATAGAAAAGACTTTGTGAGGTTTG
>CM060318.1:87551665-87554165 GCA_030674155.1 Stramonita haemastoma | reverse complement strand
TTAGAGATGTAGATCGACCCTAAGCCTCCAGAAACGGCTATCAGTGGCGAAGTGCTCGCTCTGCATGTAAAGAGTATGCTGACTGACTGGTCAGCAAGTTTGGTTAGCTAGCCGTCTATGGTGGGGTGCTTTTTTTTTTTTTTTTTTTTTTTTTTTGGTTGTGTGTGTGTGTGTTTTAATGCATCGATTAATGAAAAATCACAGGAAAGGCATTTCTGTTTAAAAAAAAAAAAAAAAAAAGTATCTTGTAACCCACGGCCAAGATGGAGTCTGTAACACAAGCCTAGTGCTTTAACGGCGATCAGCTTTGTAGTTTGAGAGAGAGAGAGAGAGAGGAGGGGGGGGGGGGGGTTGGTTGTTTGTTTGTTTGTTTTGGGGGGGGTTTTTTGGGGGGAGGACGGGTATGACGGCAACTAGCTTTAATGGTTAATTCAAGTGTGGAAGATTCATTTAAAAT
Organism: Stramonita haemastoma; assembly: GCA_030674155.1. NCBI lineage: Eukaryota > Metazoa > Mollusca > Gastropoda > Neogastropoda > Muricidae > Stramonita > Stramonita haemastoma. The sequence continues at coordinate 87,553,708 of CM060318.1, read as the reverse complement.
ATCACTTGTTTGGCTTTATCTGGGAGCTTCCCCAGTTTCTCCTCTGACTTTTTATTATTATTAATTTGTTGCTTACTTCATCCTGAAGAAATGGTTGCTTTGTTAATGTCCAAAACGTGTTTTTTTGTTTTTTTTTTAAGTTAACGCCTTCCTGAGATCATTACCTGCCCGAAGTTGAGAAAAGCAATCTGACTTGACGGGTTGGCTGAGGCATCACAAGACTTGCCTCTCTCTGAGTACAGTGAAAGCAATAAATTGATAATTTGTGGTATGAACAGGGAAGGCAATAAATCTTTAATGGAATGTAGACCGTTAATATTGGGTAAAAAGACTTTTTGGCCTGTTTGTGTGAAAGCATTGTTGGAAGATGGCGGACACAATTGGATTGCTCATTGAAAATGAATATGCAGGCGTCGTAAACCTCGCCACAGATGTGTTGCTGACGATCATAATAGGAATCAGTAAAACACTTTTTGCAACTGTTGTCCTCTCGCGCGCGTTTTGACAGCGCGTGGATGATGTGGGTGTATTGTGCGTTTTGTCGTGTGGACACTAGATCTTTCTCTGCATCACGCAGTTCTGGCGCGTGCTTTGTTTGTATCCTTGCGCGTTTTCCCTCATCCCTTTTTTGGAGCTCTTTTCCGGTAGTGATTTTTTCACATTATTAGTATCCACCCCTCTTCTTTCTCTATCACTCATCCAACGACCATCACTAAGTAACTTAAATATCGGCAACAAGAAGACTGGCTCATACATCATCCAGATCAGATGGTGATACTGGTGCCCTGACACTTGCCATCTTTGTCTCCTATTAAAATTCAGACCCAGATGAACTGATTTCGCTATAGGAGGGCTCGCGGCCATTGTGAACAGGATGATTAGTGGATTGATAATAACGAGGCAGGCAGATAAATGAGTTGATGCATTGTAACGGACCACAGTTTTGCTGTCAGGGGTCCCCTGCCGTGTGTGTGGGTGTTGTGTGACAGGTTTTAGCTTCACGTGCCTCGGGGACCTGGGCAGATCTGGCTGTTTACTGTTTGGTGTTTTGCATAATTATCATCAAGAAGGCTTTTAAGGTTTCAACTGACGCGGGCATTTATCATTTGTGGTCAAGATAAATCGGCAGGGCGTATGACGGCTTATTGCTGATTATTGCCCGATTTTGGCGTAGGTCAGTTACCCCGCAGGCCTGGCGACACATCCCCCATCACCATTCTCTCTCTCTCTCTCTCGTGTGTTCGGATTGGCTATTGGTACTGATGAACTTGTCTTTTCTCTCGATTGGCCAATATTTCTGTCACATTTGATTGGCTGATATTTCTATCAACATGGCTGACTATTTACCACATCAGTTTGGTTTGTTGTGGTGTGCATTTTCTGCTTTTCCCCCTCATTCTGTGTACAGCATGCGACTTCACACGAGTCACTTTCGTTCATTCTACTGATCACCGTCTCTGTCTCTCTCCCTGCCTCCCCCCTCTCTCCCCCCCCCCTTCCCAGCTTAAAGGTCGCACTGTATATTGCGTGTGTGTGACTGGAAGGTTGCTAAAGGACAGGTAATCAGTCATGGGGAAGTGTCTATTTAATTGCGGCGTTGCCACCTTGAATCAGTTATTGCGTATATTTAATTGCTGTATTGCCACCTTGAGAAGTTTATTTGTCCATGAAAAAATGTAGTGGTGAGCCTTGCAGACAGAAACTCCGTTAATTTTCATCAATCTTATTCATCACTTAGTTACTGTTTCAGGGAGGGGGGTATTTGGTATGCATTGAGACCCATCTACTCTACAATCGTCTGTTTTTCCACTTTCGTGGAAACTTTGACAGAGCAGTCTTGACACACTTGGAGAGATGGCGTATTCATTGAATGACTCGGTGTGTGTGTGTGTGTGTGTGTGTGTGTGTGTGTGTGTGTGTGTGTGTGTGGTGTGTGTGTGTGTGTGTGTGTGTGTGTGTGTGTGTGTGTGAGTGTGTGAGTGAGTGTGTGTGTGTGTGTGTGGTGTGTGTGTGTGTGTGTGTGTGTGTGTGTGTGTGTGTGAA
>CM060318.1:87501665-87546665 GCA_030674155.1 Stramonita haemastoma | reverse complement strand
TAGGTGACATTCAAATTTGTTTACCTCCATACACAGAACATGCATAGTGCTATTCAGTCGTGTGTGTGCGTGTGCGTGCGTGCATGGGTGCGTGCGTGTGTGTGAGAGAGACCAGTCCCTCATTATATTAATTACAAAACATGCTAATTGGCGGAACTGGTCAAAGCTAAATGGAGTGAGGTCAGTTTCAAAAGGAGGAAGAATTAATTTACATATGGCAGAGCTGTCACCTGTAAATCATGACAAGTTTTGCAGACAGCCATTAGATCAGGTGCACATAGCTTGGTCAGGTGCGGCTAAGTTATTCTGTCCTCTTTCCTGACAAAACAGCCACTTTTGTGTAATATCTCATGGCTGCAAATGTAACTCCCCCACCCCGCAAAAAAAAAAAGTTATGAGTTGACTTTTGCTGATCATTGTTATGCTGCGTCAAATCAATTGATCATGAAGTGCTTTTGATTATCAAGGATTGCACACCACATGGTAACATTTTTTATGCTGAAGATAGAGTTGAGTAAAGGATTTGCAAAGTATGAAGACCCCCCCCCCCCCAAAAAAAAAAGAAAGAAAGAACAATTTTGTTGTGTCTGTCTGTGTGTTGATCTGTCTGAATGGCAATCTGTCTGGCTGTCGTTTCTTTGTATCAGCCTTTTGAGTTCAGTCTCTCAGAATAGTTTGGTTTTCTGCGTGTCTAGAGTTTTCTCCGGATAATGCAGCTGTATGTTGTGGGGTTTGTTTTAATTTTCAGCTTGGATCATGCATTATCTGTGTGGTACATATAGTTTCTGATTTTTACCCGTGTACCTAATTTTATTCCAGGTGCAAATTTTCCATCACCTGAAATAAGATTAAAAATTTATTTTATAAACTCCCCCCTCCCCCCCCCCCTTTTTTTTTCTGAAGAAAATTTTGTTTGCACTGTTTCAGGACAAGAATTTATTTATTTTTGCTATGTACTCACAAACATTTTATTCCAGCTTTGAATTTTCTTTTTCTTTTAAACTTTTTTTTTTAAATATACATTTTACATGGACAGAAAAAACAACTTAGTTTTGCTTTTACAGAAAGGGGGGGGGGGGGGGGGTCCTTTTTTTCTGTTTTTTAAATGTAACAAACTAACAATTTGTATTAATCATTCACCGTTGCACCTGTGCTTAACATTTAGGATTTGCGCACCTCTGTATGTGTGTGTGTGTGTGTATGAAAGAATACGTTATGATTCACCATTGCACCTGTAATGATGCTAACCATTCTCTAAATCAGTGAATGAAGTCTCTTGTTACGTGATTACCTTGTTAGTTAAGCTCTACTCCCTTAGTAAGTAATTTAGTTCAAGCTGACTTCCATATCTATCTGTATGATATGAAATCAAGTTCACTTAGGGGGTTCCCTTTTTCTTAAAAAAAAAATATATATATATATTGCATTTGTAATTATATGGATAATGAGCATGATGTAAGATATTGTCCCTTTGTTGGCTGCCTGGTATTTAGTTCAAATTAAAATGGGGTATTATATATCAGTCGTTGATAAGGATGAAGGTTATTTGTATATGACGGTTTGAGTTGGGTTGAAGGGATATCTGTCATTGTTAATGATCAGCATTATACTTACACAACAGTGATCTGATTTAAGTTATGGTTTTCTACGAATAGTAACTGACAAAAATATAGAATATGTCTGCTTGTTTTGATTTAACTCTGTGTGTGTGTGTGTGTGAGGGGGGCCAAGTGGTTAGAGCTTTTTACTCTTGTGATGTGATAGCCTTTGATCCAACCCTCCATCATGGAGGTGCCTGTTTGGGTTTGTTTTAGGGGAGGGGGGGGGGGGCTAAAGATGTGATCTCATTATTGTCATCATCATCATCATAATCATTGTTATTATTATCATGGAGGGTGTGTATGTGCATGAATGTGGGAAGGTTATTAATATTAATTATATATGGAGACAGACAGACAGACAGACTCTTGACTTAAGTTTTGCCAAAAGTGCACTATCAAATACTATCATAGACAAAATTTTGCACAAGATGAACAAACAAAATAAAGAAGCAAAATCCTGTTAACCTAAGTTAATAATTTCAATTAGGATTATATGACATTTCAATTTAGAATCGGCCATTTGATTAAAATGTGCACCTGATTCATAGATAAAGAGGGTGACTCATATATCCTCCTTTTTGTTTATTTGTTTGTTTGTTTGTTTGGGTAGTTGATTGTTTAGTTTTAAACGAATAATTAAATTAAGCTGGCCATGATGCTGGTGTGAAAAAAAATAATGCCATGATGTATGGAAGTAATTGCGTGTTGGCAGAGGATAGATCTCATTCAAAATTAATGGTTTTATATCCCATCTCTCTCTCTCTCTCTTCTCTCTCTCTCTCTCTCTCTCTCTCTCTCTCTCTCTCTCTCTCTCTCTCTCTCTCTCTCTCTCTCTCTCTCTCTCTCTCTCTCTCTCTCGGTTGTGTGTGTGTGTGTGTGTGGTGTGTGTGTGTGTGTGTGTGTGTGTTAAGGCATCACCACACAAATAAACTTTGGGCAGTGTTGGTTCATGTTCATTCCACTTCCTGACTGTTGTGTTGGCTTTATTCAGGTTATATATCAAAGTTAGATTTATTTCATTTCAGGCATATGTCACCGTCTGTTAAAATAACTTAAACTGTTTCATTCTGATTCTTTCAAATTGTGTGCATGATTTTTTTTTTTTTTGGTTCAATTTGTCCACTTGTATTTTTTTTCTTTTTGTTCTTCTTGTCATAAGTTGGAATTTTTGTGTAGTATATTTATATGCTTTTGATAGAAGTATTACCAGAATAAAAATAAAACCAACATCAAAAACAAAACTGACCAAAAGCAAGGGTTAAAAAGACAACCAAAGCAAACAAAAATTTAAACTCAAAAGTACCAAAAATTCTGGCTGCTTGTGTAAAGTACTGTATATAGTATGTGTGTGTGTGTGTGTGTGTGTGTGTGTATATATATATATATATATATTATATATATATAGAGAGAGAGATATATATATATATATATATATTACATGTCCATAGAAGAAACCAGTTGTGGTTATTATATTATCTGTAAAAGAAGTGACCAGTCACTACCATCCAACAGTTGTTAATTAAAGGTATTTCAAGCTTTTTAGTAATGTATTTATCTGCTTCTCGTGACAGTTATGACAGCACATATAAATTATAATAAAGGCTGCAGAAGTAACACCGCAGCAAAACTTGGTCCATGCTTTGCCTGCAGTGCAGTGCAGTTAGCTGGCCCTGAGTCTATTGAATAATGTGTGTGGTGTCACTTTTTCCTACCTGTGTGTAGTTACCTGGCCATGAGTTGATTCTGATGAGTGTGTCTGGTGTTACTGTGTGCAGTTAGCTAGCTCTAAGTCTAATGAATGGTGTGTGTGGTTGTCACTGTGTTTTCCTATCCTGTGTGTTGCAGTCTAATGAATGGTGTGTGTGGTGTCACTGTGTTTTCCTACCTGTGTGCAGTCTAATGAATGGTGGTGTGTGGTGTCACTGTGTTTTCCTACCTGTGTGCAGTCTAATGAAAGGTGTGTGTGGTGTCACTGTGTTTTCCTACCTGTGTGCAGTCTAATGAAAGGTGTGTTGGTGTCACTGTGTTTTCCTACCTGTGTGCAGTCTAATGAAAGGTGTGTGTGGTGTCACTGTGTTTTCCTACCTGTGTGCAGTCTGATGAATGGTGTGTGTGTGTCACTGTGTTTTCCTACCTGTGTGCAGTCTAATGAATGGTGTGTTGTGGTGTCACTGTGTTTTCCTACCTGTGTGCAGTCTGATGAATGGTGTGTGTGTGTCACTGTTCTACCTGTGTGCAATCTAATGATTGGTGTGTGTGTGTTGTCGTTTTCCTACCTGTGTGCAGTCTAATGAATGGTGTGTGTGGTGTCACTGTGTTTTCCTACCTGTGTGCAGTCTAATGAAAGGTGTGTGTGTGTTGTCACTGTGTTTTCCTACCTGTGTGACGGGTTACCTGGCTTTATGTCTACTGAAGTTGGTGTGTGTGGTGTCACTGTGTTTTCCAACCTGTGGGGTTGTGATGAGCAGTGTTGTTGTGGGCAGGTCTCCCCAGGCACCCCATGTATGCAGCCTACCCGCCCCACGCCCAGTTTCCACACCCCCTCTACGGGCCGGACTTCCCGCAAGTACCCGCCTGGTAAGTCATCGTCCCTGGGTGGTGTGGCTTTGGAACCATCACCCTCAACAAAAGTGGGGGGTTTGTGTGTGTGAAGCAAGGATTTGTATGATTAGTTTAATTTTGTTTGTTTGTCAAGTGCTTAAAAAATAGAAAAGATTCTTGCTTCCTTCAGATAATATCCAGTTTGTGTGTGTACATTACTGTGTCAAATAATGAAGTGGAGTGTTAGTTGTCCTTATAAAATGAGATATTTGGTAGTTGAAATAGCTTTTGCAAGGTGGCTCTGAAGTTCTGTGAGTGTTAGCAGTTCGAGAAAAAAATTCTCGAATTTTTTTTTCAAATTTGATTCTTCTGGGTTTGTTTGTTGTTTTTTTCTCATAGAATTTAAGACAAAGAAAAATGCAGGCCAAATTTTGTGTGTGAAGATTGCTGCCATCAGAATGGTCAAAGGACAAAGGTGGGGGAGACAGGTGTGGGGGGTGGAGGATAATTCACTTTCTTTGAGTGGAAAAGGCTGAGGTGAGCAGACAAACTGGTGAATGCTTATTTCCATGGAATGCTTGTTTCCTAGGAGGGGGAAAGAAAGTGGGTGTGAGATGTTTATGCTGCTTTGTGAGAGGTTATGCGAGGTGTTTAGGATGAAGACATAAATATGCCAAGCTGCCACCTGCCAGCTATATAAATAAAAGCTTTATTATTGTCAGCCTTCAGGCCAGTCCTACTTACACTCTGCAAGCTGCCATGCTTACAGGCCAAAAAGGAAAATGTTCACTCCATTTTTCTCAATCTCCTCCCCCCCCAAAAAAAACCCCACAAAAAAAAAAAAAAAAAAAAAAAAAAAGAAGGAAAGGAAAAGAAAAGTCTGTATGGGGATGATGTCATTGTATTTGATGTATGCTGTACAATTTTTCTTCAATTTCAGTTACTGTACCGAAAAAGTTGCGAATGAAATGGAAGAAAAAGTCTGATTGCTGAGAACATTTATGTACCTTTATACCAACTATAGTAGGATTTTTTTAAAAATAGTTTGCTGCCACCTTTTTTCCCCTATAATTTCATTTGCTGAATCGTGCAGGAAAACATGCATTGAATGCAAGACATTCGGTAGCCTGCCATGTGTGGTATGAACAGCCTTTGCTGTCTCAGAGTAGAAAGGGATTTGCCATGCGCATGTCTTCCCTGACAATTGGAAATTCATTCCTTTTCAGTGATACTAGGTGGCGACAGACACGTGGAAACTTTGGTGAGGACAGAAAAACCAATAAAAAGGGAAAGAGAGAGAGAGAATAGAGAGGGAGAAAAGTATGAGGGAGAAAAATAGGGGTGGAGAAAAACAGGGGTGGAAAGTGTGAAAAGCATGAAGACACAAGAGATAGGTGTTACAAAGACTGTGTCAGGTTCTTTCTTCTCAAAAAATGAATTTGAATTTGTGTTGAGAATACCTCATGTTTTGTAGAATCGGAAGCTATGCATGTGTATGTGTACATATGCATGTCGTGAAAGAATAAGAGAGAGAGAGAGAGAGAGTGTGTGTGTGTGTGTGTGTGTGTGTGTGTGTGTGTGTGTGTGTGTGTGTGTGTGTGTGTGTGTGTATGTGTTTAATAAGCACACGTGTCTATTTCTTTGCACATGTCATATGTGTGCATGCATGTGAACATGATCCCCTACCTGGCCCCGGAACCTCACAAAGCTAGTCAGTCAGTGAATAAACAGGAGCATGATTTGAGAGGTTTGTGGAGATGTGGGGCAGGCAGAGACAATAACGGAGATGTTGAGAGGTTTGTGGTGTGGGCAGGCAGAACAATAACGGAGATGTTGAGAGGTTTGTGGTGTGGGCAGGCACAGGCCAGGAGGGTACCCCATCACCACTGGTGCCTTCCCGGGGTCTCTCACCCCCTCCCTCACCATCTCCCGCTACGGCCACCCTTCCCTCCTGCCCCCGGGCATCCCCCACCCAGGTATGCCCCACCCGGGTATGCTGCCGGGCCACAAGTCCGACATGATGGGCCGCCGTAAAGGACAGGAGTCTGACTGTCTCTGGTTGCCTGGTTATTACAGGACAGGTGAGTGCTGACTTGTTCCTCTGTGGTTTGCCTGGTTTATTACAGGACAGGTGAGTGCTGACTTGTTCCTCTGTGGTTTGCCTGGTTTATTACAGGACAGGTGAGTTCTGACTTGTTCCTTCGGGTGGAGTTTTGCCTGTGTTTATTACAGGACAGGGAGTTCTGACTTGTTCCTCTGTGGTTTGCCTGGTTTATTACAGGACAGGTGAGTTCTGACTTGTTCCTCTGTGGTTTGCCTGGTTTATTACAGGACAGGTGAGTTCTGACTGTTCCTCTGTGGTTTGCCTGGTTTATTACAGGACAGGTGAGTTCTGACTTGTTCCTCTGTGGTTTGCCTGGTTTATTACAGGACAGGTGAGTGCTGACTTGTTCCTCTGTGGTTTGCCTGGTTTATTACAGGACAGGGAGTCTGACTTGTTCCTCTGTGGTTTGCCTGGTTTATTACAGGACAGGTGAGTTCTGACTTGTTCCTCTGTGGTTTGCCTGGTTTATTACAGGACAGGTGAGTTCTGACTTGTTCCTCTGTGGTTTGCCTGGTTTATTACAGGACAGGTGAGTTCTGACTTGTTCCTCTGTGGTTTGCCTGGTTTATTACAGGACAGGTGAGTGCTGACTTGTTCCTCTGTGGTTTGCCTGGTTTATTACAGGACAGGTGAGTGCTGACTTGTTCCTCTGTGGTTTGCCTGGTTTATTACAGGACAGGGAGTTCTGACATGTTCCTCTGTGGTTTGCCTGGTTTATTACAGGACAGGTGAGTGCTGACTTGTTCCTCTGTGGTTTGCCTGGTTTATTACAGGACAGGTGAGTTCTGACTTGTTCCTCTGTGGTTTGCCTGGTTTATTACAGGACAGGTGAGTCTGACTTGTTCCTCTGTGGTTTGCCTGGTTTATTACAGGACAGGTGAGTTCTGACTTGTTCCTCTGTGGTTTGCCTGGTTTATTACAGGACAGGGAGTTGCTGACTTGTTCCTCTGTGGTTTGCCTGGTTTATTACAGGACAGGGAGTTCTGACTTGTTCCTCTGTGGTTTGCCTGGTTTATTTCAGAAGGCATCTTACTGCAGTTTACCTTCCCCAGCAAACAATACAGACACTCCCCCTCCCCTTCTTCTAGAAAAAAACAACAAAACAAAGACAGATGAGGGGGAAGAATCCTCAACATCAGAACAAAAGCGATTAAACTGTTGTTTCTTTCCCTAAAGACTATTCAAGCATATATGTTAATTTCTCAACCCAATTTCTAGATAAAGAAAGAAGGCAAGTTGATTATCAAAGATTGAGAGAGAAAAGAATTCAACTGAAGATTGCATGGATAGATGGTAAGAGGGAGGGCTGGGGTGGGAAATAGGGTAGGATGGCCTGTGTTGTTTTCAGGACTTAAACGTGACAAAGACACATCTACTTCCATTTCAGAACATTTTGTTTAGAACAAAAAGGAAGTGTGTGTGTGTGTGTGTGTGTGTGTGTGTGTGTGTGTGTGTGTGTGTGTGTGTGTGTGTGTGGCTGGAAATGGGGGGGAGGGTGCTTGCTTGGTTTTGTTGTTGTTGTTTTTCCACACTATTGGTGTTGTTCTTTCCCCTGTACTTTCAGGCTTGATGGCCGGGAGGAGCGGAGCGCCAGCAAGAGTGCTGCCGAAGAGAAGAAGAAGAACTATGTCAAGAAACCACTGAATGCCTTCATGCTGTTCATGAAAGAGATGAGGCCCAAGGTGATAGCGGAGTGTACCCTGAGGGAGTCCTCCGCCATTAATCAGATCCTGGGCAGAAAGGTGAGGGGCTCCTTAGCCTGAATTATGCATGGCAATGGTACTGCAGAGAGTAGGGTGCTGCAGGGAAGAGGGTCTGATCTGGTGTCTGTTAGTGCTCAGGGAAGGCTCACACATGCAGATGTTATGAATAAAATACCCGAAGAGAGATACCATCACAAACAGAGAGATGCTGTCAGCTTGTTCCATGCTCACAGGGGTAGAAAAGGCTGATTTATTCCAAGTTATAGCTGTCGTTAAAACAGTATGGACCGAGCGCTAGATTTTTATTCAAAACAATCACGAATAAAGAAGCCCGTATAGAATTTGGAAGAAAAAGCACAGAGGCTGAGAGGGTTAAGAAGAGAACAAGGTAGCTATCTATCTATCTATCTATCTATCTATCTATCTATCTATCTATCTATCTATCTATCTATCTATCTATCTATCTATCTATCTATCTATCTATGTCCATGCAGGCAGCTAGTGATGGCAGAATGCTGTCTGTGGCTGACTGGCTGACTCTGCCTGGGCACTGGGCCAAAGAGGGGTGAAGGGCAGTCCGTTTTTATGTGGAAACAATTGTGACAAGACTGGCACAGATTGCTCCTAACTTTTCAAATGAAATGTATTAAACTGCTTTAAGAGTCTTTATCTGTCTGATAAAACCGCTTAATTTTGTAATGATGCCTGGTTTGGGAAATGAAACTGTGATTCTGTTTAAGCTTGGAGGACGGGAGATTTTATGACCAGTGATAGTGTGTGGGAGCAGAAGATTCTGTTTTTAAAAATTGTTTTTTTAATTCTGATTTCGTCATTGCTGTCTGGTTACTGTCTCCTCTCTACTCGTTCACATCTGTGTCAAACTGAATACTACTGTTATTTCTATCCATTCTTTTTCTCTTTCTAATCAGACAAATGAGAAGAGCGGCGGCATCCTGTGTTGTGGCTATGGATTGCCAGATTTATTTGCAGTGGCTTTGATGGTTTGCTGAGGCATTGTGACAGAGCGGGGAGAGAGGGCACTGGCAGTTTGATGAGAGATGCTCATTGAGTGATAAGGTCGCTGAAAGGGCTGGGGTAATTGTGTGATTGGGATGTTTGTGGAGGGTAAGTGGGGGATAAAGGGGCCTTTCAACTCAGGGCCCTGCCCTTGGCAGTTTTATGATGGGAGGCCTTGTGTGCGTGAGTGAGTGAGTCTGTGTGGGAAATGCTGCCTGTGTCGTTTGGCTGTATTGTCTTGTTGAGAATGAGACTCTTTTTTGTGTGTGAAATTAAACGTGTGTGGTATAGCATATATAGATGTGGTTGTGTAAAAAGAGGGGGGGGGGAGGGGGTTGGGGGCTGTCTTAGTAAAGTCATATAACCTGCATAATGGTTATTTGTGTGTACGTTTCTGCATGTGTGCTGTTTGTGTATGTCCTGGCATGTATTGTTTGTTCATTTGTGAATTGTGCATATTGACTGGATATAAAGGCCCATGTGTTGAGGAGCACAACAGGGTGTTATTTATAATCACTGTCAGTTTTGACTTCAGGACTTTGCCTTGAATTCCTTGACACTGTTGTGGGTAACTTTAAACTAGAGGCAGCCTCTCTGTGTTGGATTCAGAAGATTACAGAACACAAACAAATTTCATATAAAGGAAAAAAGTACCCCAGTTTGTAAGATCATACTTTGTATTTTATTTTGTTGGCTTTTTTTTTTTAAGTACACCCTCTCCTCCCAGAAAAAAACACTTTTAATAAGTTTTTTGTGGTCACTCTCTCCAGAGTTCAGCTCCATTTTAGAGTGTCGTCCATCATCAGCAGCCCGATCCAGGAGATCAGTGGAAGCTTTCAGGACTGTTGAATGATGAAATTAATTCACAGACCAAACTTGCAGACAGGATCCCTGTGGAGGTCGCGTGGAGGTTTCAGTCGTTGGGCTCAAGCTGGTTGAAAGGACTCCAATGGAGTTGAGAGAGAGCCTTGCTATGATAAGGACCACAAGATTCGGCCCTTTCGTTGCTGCTATTGTCATTTACAGTGGCACAGTGGAGTAATCCTTTGCTTGATTTCTTTAGATTAAGGTGTGTATTTTATTGTGTACAAGATAGCTGTGTGAATAGCCAGAATACGTAAGGCAAGGAATACCACACAAGAAACCACCTGGCCAGGTAGATTATAGGTAGTTGTGAACTCCAGAGATTTTCAGGTAGTAGAAAGCACAAAGGAAAAAACAATTCAGAGACAACAGGGGTTAGTTTTTACATGTGGGGTTTTGGTGTGGTTTGGTCTGGAAGGGGGGGGGGGGGGGGGTGCTGTAAGCCTGAAGTGGGAATAATTGAAAATGTTGAACCCCTGCTGGAAATAGAAGTTCAGCCCTTTGTCTGGGGAAATTATTACAATGAGACATGCCATACAAGTTAGGGGGGAGATGGTTGGTTGTAAAAAGGAAGGGAAGAAGTCATTGGTTGTGAGAATTGAGAGAGGAAGGAGGTCATTGGTTGTGAAGTCAGGAAGTTATTAGTTGTGTAGTCAGGAAGTTATTAGTTGTGAAGTCAGGAAGTTATTGGTTGTGAAGTCAGGAAGTTACTGGTTGTGTAGTCAGGAAGTTATTGGTTGTGAAGTCAGGAAGTTACTGGTTGTGTAGTCAGGAAGTTATGGTTATGAAGTCAGGAAGTTATTAGTTGTGAAGTCAGGAAGTTATTAGTTGTGTAGTCAGGAAGTTATTAGTTGTGAAGTCAGGAAGTTATTGGTTGTGTAGTCAGGAAGTTATTGGTTGTGAAGTCAGGAAGTTATTGGTTGTGTAGTCAGGAAGTTATTAGTTGTGAAGTCAGGAAGTTATTGGTTGTGAAGTCAGGAAGTTACTGGTTGTGTAGTCAGGAAGTTATTGGTTGTGAAGTCAGGAAGTTACTGGTTGTGTAGTCAGGAAGTTATTGGTTATGAAGTCAGGAAGTTATTAGTTGTGAAGTCAGGAAGTTATTAGTTGTGTAGTCAGGAAGTTATTAGTTGTGAAGTCAGGAAGTTATTGGTTGTGTAGTCAGGAAGTTATTGGTTGTGAAATCAGGAAGTTATTAGTTGTGAAGTCAGGAAGTTATTAGTTGTGAAGTCAGGAAGGTATTGGTTGTGTTGTCAGGAAGTTATTGGTTGTGAAGTCAGGAAGTGACAGTGGGCATGGTAAGGAAGGGAGGATTTCCAACACAGTTGTGTCCAGACAACAAGTGTTGACCAGCAAGCTGTGTGTGTGATGACTGTATTGATAGCCTGTATAAAGTACTGACTGTTGATTGATGCCTAGCCTGTGCTGCACTAACCGCTCCCTTCCTTCACTGCCCCCTTTTCTTCCCTGTGCTCTTCCTCTCCTTCTGATGTGCAGGCGTGGCTGTCTCCTGTCGGCCAGTCAGGGAACCACTGCCTGTGGAAATCTTACAGTGGGAAAAATAATCAGTTTGGAAATGAGATAGGGTTGAAGGGATACAGGGAGGGAGAGGGGCAGAAAGAGAAGGATAAGCTGTAACCATAAATATTATGCATCTGGGTTGGATTTCAACTGTAGTGAATATTTTAGGAGGTTTAAAAAATAAAGAAAAAAGACTGGTAGTATTAAAGGAAAGAAAAAGGTGTGTTTTCTGATTCTGGTTATGTCAGGAAATAAAGGATTGTGTAAGTGTAGTGACTTCACGTTTTCTACACTAGAGCAGTGGGAGGGCACATATCAGTGAAAAGAGTTGTTAAAGAGCATAATTGCTGAACATTTTATGGGCTTAGAATCTGTTGCGCTGTGTAAAGTAAATTTCGTGTTGAAAAACTGGCAAAAAATTTACTGGACTCTGCCATGCTAAATAACAGAAAGAACAGCCTTCCTAGTTTTCTGTTACTTTTTAGGCTATCCAGAAATCCTGCCTGAGAGAGAGAGTTTCTGTGGAACTAGTTATCACCATCAGTGCTGCCCTGGATGATCTTTGCATTCCATAGTCTGTGGGAAAACATAGGTTTTGCCTAACCATTTTCAGATACAATCATTTCCCAACTCACATTTTTCACACAAATAAAAATTGCATGTGTATTTTTTGTTCTGTTTTTGTATAGTATAAGTGTTTGTTTATTTTTTGTTCTGTCTCTAAGATAGGGAAAGATTATTCCTGGTTTGGATGTATTTTTTAAAATGCAGAGGATGCTATCTGAAGTTAAAGTATTTTTCTATCTGATTCATTGATACCTATTTGTAGCAGTTCTGAATCAAAGATTGTTTGTTTGGGGTTGGGTTTTTTTTTGTTCCTGGGCTAGAGTTCCAAGGTTCACCACCATTGGTGATATTTTGTAAATATGTGACTGTTTCTGTCCACCATTAAGGTAGCTGCATTCTGACTTTGGGGATAAACCAACAATTTGAAACTGACCATGGCTGTTGTTAGTTATACCAAGCTGAAGTTGCAGAATTATTGTGTGAAAGGGACGGGGAAGTTCGCAGAAAGTGACAGCTGTCTTAATGTTTGCTGCCTCATGGATGGGCAGGGCTGTATGATAAAACCTAGGTCTGTGCTGTTGCACCTCCCCCCCCTCCTCCTCCTCCCAATGGTGCTTCCTCTCCTATGCTGTAGTGTAGTGAACAGAAGTGGGTTGTGTTTGTGTCAGTTTGTAGTGTCTGTCTGTTGTAATTCAAGTTATCATTTTGTGTACAGTGTTTTTCAGAGCTATCTGTAACCTTTCATTTTTGGCCATCTGTTTAGACTAGGGAAGGAAGGGATTGTTGGGAGTTTTATTTCCATGCTGATTTACTGTAATGAGTAATGTTTGTTCTTATTCCCTGAATGATAGAGGCAGTGAGGGTTCAGTATAACTTTCAAGCCATCTGTAATGCAAGTAAAGCCTAGTTTATACTGCATTTCTTATTTTGCCACAAAACACGATTAAGAATGTCTCATTTTTTGGTGTAACATATTTTCTTGACAGTAACTTAATATCATTAATTAAATGAAGTTTTAATCAGGAAGAGATATACTGCACAAAGCAGCTGTGTGCTTCTGCAACAAAATGAAGAAGAAGAAAAAAGAAATAAACACAATATGTTGATTTTTTTTTTTTTGAGGGGGGGGGGGGGGGGGTCTGTATTATTTGATCATTAGCTGAAGTGATTTATGAAAAGTAATTTTAATAACATAGAAATGGACATTGTTTCTAGAATCACCAAATGTATATATATATATATATATATATATATATATATATATATATATATATATATATATATATATATATATATATATATATTGCAAATGGAAGGGAATGTAGCTGGCTGGTAGAGGGCAGAAGGAGATGAGGAATTAGATTCAGCATTGAGTCGTCATAAACATCAGGATAAACACTTTTGTCCCCTAAAGATGAACTCGGGTATGCTTTTTGTTTTTCCCCCCTGTAGTAAAACAGTAAGGTAGAATGACCGAAACAAGAACATAGGTGATGACGGACAGTGGTCAGTTGTGTCATAAGGGAACATGAGAATGGAACTTTTCTCCACAGAAAACTGATGGTCCATTGTGCTCACAGAAATGTCAGCTGAGAACTTCTGAATGTAAAACAGCCTGGTAAAGCAGCTCCAGTTGAGTGTCTGATCACTGCTAAACAGTCTGCTTGTCAGTAAATAGTTTTGCATCGCATTCAGTGGCACATAATGTGAGCCAGGAAGGCTTGCAGTATTTACTCACCCATCACACAGGCAAATAATAGGTGCAGATGGAAAATGTCCACACCAATTACGCAGTAAATCATGGCCCAGAAGTGTATGGACATCCATTAATATTTCGTTGCTATTTGGTGTAACTGACCTTGACTGCAGTTGACCGTGACGGGGGGTTGGTGTTTCAGTGGCACGCACTAGAGCGGTCAGAGCAGGCCAAGTATTACGAGATGGCGCGTAAAGAGAAGGATCTCCACATGCAGCTGTACCCCGGCTGGTCGGCACGAGACAACTACGCCATGCACCAGAAGAAGAAGAAGCGGAAGAAATCGGAGTCCAGCCCCATGCAGGAAAACAAGGCCATGGCAGCAGGTGAGTCCTCATGTTGTGACTGGTGCAGCAGCAGGCAGCAACAGATGCAGAGCTGTATTCCAGTGCAGATGTTGCTGCTGCACATTACAGCCCGGGATTGGACAGAGTGGTAATTGGGGTTTTTGCCAACAAATTATGTTTGGTTTTAATTGTTTTGTTTCTTGGTAAATTAATGTAATAACATTTCATGACAAAAAATGATAAATTGTGAAAGTATGTACACACACAGGAATGTGTGCATGCACAGCGTCATCAGCTACTTGTTTGCGGATTGAAGATGTTCTTCATGCAGGTACGCACACACGTACACAGACACACATGCAAAGGTACTAGAGGAAAATTTAGGAATAGTAAATAGAGGAAAAAAGACTTGCTACTGTACAGCTAGTTTCATTGCAGATCATCTGAGGTACAGTAATATTCTTCTGTGATACTAGTTTTGAATGATTCAGATTTTCCTGAAGTTGATTTGCAAAGAAAATGATAGTAATTCACTAAGAGCAGAAGAATTTCTTTTCCAGACAGGTTGTATGTAATATCATTGTGTGATGCGAACTTGTAATATGTCTGCTTCAAAATGTGTAGACATTGATTTGTTAATCAACTTTTATTTATATCCACATCTGTTTCCAGAAGAAACATTTTCTTTAAATCTGGTGGTTTTCACTTATCTTCTAACATGTGTATTTCTTTGGTTTATTAAAGTAAGTTACACTTTTTGGGGGGTTGAGATGATAAAATTTTGTTCTGGAGTATGTTTTCACATATTGCACTATTGAATTAGTCTGAGAAAGGATTGTTATGTTGTGTTTATTGTGGAGCAGCTCTTATTCCTTTTGGCTCTCAGTATATTAAATTTTCTACCAGTGGGCCTTTATCTCTGACTTATGCCCTCTGTAATGATGTAGGCAGCCATTATGTGTTTGCAGGCAAAGTATCTGATAATTCTTTTTCTGTTTTTTTTTTTTATTTGTGATGTGTTTTCTCTTGCAGTTTTTCATGATCAGTTGTTTATTTTTTTATTGTCATCACTATTTTCTTTTTTTCCTTATGTCTGAAATGTGTTTTTTCATTATTCTTGAAGTCACAGACTGATTACAAAAACTTCAATGGACATGCTAGTCTTGACAATGTGATGCAAGTTTGATTGAAGTCATGTAAAAGGTGCCAGCATCCAGTGATGTATGTCACCCCTAACTGGCTGGCTGTCTGTGTCACCATGAGCCCCTAATGATCTGTCTACCTTGTCTGCTCCCATATTGCAGAATGTCCAAATGCCAAAAAGTGCCGAGCACGCTATGGAATGGAGCAGCAGTCACAGTGGTGCAAACCTTGCAGGTAAGCCTAAGTTTGTCCATCGCTCACCTTAGACCCCTCCCTCCCTCCCTCCCTACCAGTGCCCTGCCCATTGTTAGCCTTGTACCGTCTGTTCTGTACCTGTCCTGTCCCGTCCTGTCCTGTCCTGTCTGTCCTGTCCTGTTGCCCAGTGCCCCACGCTCCCCACCACACCACCCTCCCTCCCTCCCTGGGCCTCTGTGCACTCACTGTCAGGCTTAGACCCCCACCCCACATACCACCGTGTGCATGGTGATTGGAGAATGAAGGCCATGCTCTGAGATGGCTGTGACTGGGCGCTGTCACTGACTGAGGGATGGAGGTCTTCAGACACCGCTCTGCAGAGGAGTGGCCTTGCTGACTGACGTAGTTGTGTAGAAGCACTGCTGAAGACTTGTCTGCTGAATGCCTGAGAGAGTGAGAGAGAGAGAGAGAGAGTGTCTGATGTCCTGTTTTCTCTCTACCAGAGCACAGGTCAACTCCTTGGCCTTTCCTGTGCTTACCATGTGGAGGAGTTATGGCCCAGAGGAAAAAAAAGATCCTGGATGAGTTGTGTTTTGTTGTTCTGTTTGTGTGTGTGTGTTCTTTCTGTTTTTTTTTTTCTTTTTTTCTTTTTTCTTCCTTTGCACCAGTAAACCTTGTCTTGTTTCAGGTCGTCTCTGCATGAAAACTGTGATCAGTCCACCGTGAAGTTAGAAGTTGCGCAAAACACGAATGCAACGGACGTAAAATAGTAAGGTATTCTGGGTCGCCTTCTTGTGGAGCATGCTGACGGCGCTAACGCTTGCCATGAGTTTCTTTATATCATGTGGACGTACCAGCCTGGCTTTGCATGTTGGCATTGGGCAGGCGCAAGAGTAGTGGCCCTTCCCTTCCCTCCACTCACTGCCATGTTGTCCCCCTTTCTTTTCCTGCCTGACTCTTCCTCCCTCCCTCCTCTCCTCCCCACCCCTCATTGTCACCACCACTCATGGGGCTTGACTGGGAATGAGTTGCCTGTTCACTGACTGCTGCCGCACTGTTTGGTATGCCTCTGGTGTTTTGTGGTCATCATCACCTCCCCCTTTTCTCTCACTGTCCACCTTGGATGTATCGCTGTTCTTCCCATCGCCCCACCCATCTCATCCCCATTTGGGTTTGGGTTTTTTTTTTTCAAACTGTACCTATATCGCCCCATAACCATCATGTCCTCTCTCTCTCCATGTGCTTGTGGGGTTGTCTGTTGATGTGGAGCTTGTGTTTGGGAATTGGCTCAGGTGGCTGGCTGTGTTGTGAGGGAGGCTGGATGCACAAGTGGGGTGTTGGCTGTGTTGTGAGGGAGGCTGGATGCAGAAGTGGGGTGTTGGCTGTGTTGTGAGGGAGGCTGATGCACAAGTGGGGTGTTGGCTGTGTTGTGAGGGAGGCTGGATGCACAAGTGGGGTGTTGGCTGTGTTGTGAGGGAGGCTGGATGCACAAGTGGGTGTTGGCTGTGTTGTGAGGGAGGCTGGATGCACAAGTGGGGTGTTGGCTGTGTTGTGACTGTCTGTGCTCTCTGTTGTGGTGTGTTGGTGGCTTGGACTGTACCTGGCATCATGCAGTGGCTGCTTGCCTGCCTGCCTGTCTGTCTGTCTGTCTGTCAGTTGGCCTGTCTGTCTGTCTGTCTGTCCCCCAGTGTCCCCTGGCTTTTCTGACCTCTGTTGTTCGTGGTGGATGTAGGCTGCCATCCTGTGGTCAGGTTTTCATCTGTCATGTTCAGCAGTTCTCTTCACTGAACCTCTGCTGTTCTCTCCATTGTTTCAGGGCTCAGTGCTGTGAAATTCTGACATGAAATGTTTGAACAGCGTGTTGATGCTAGCAATGAAATGTCTGACATTAAATGTGGAAAGCGCTGTGAATAGTGCAGCTGTTCTGAAGACTCTAATAAAATAAAATGACTGATCAGAACATTCAAAGGCAATCAGAGTGAATAAAACAAAAAGATTATTCAAAATTGAAGTGATTGTTAGAACATTAGTTCTAGGTATGAAAGAACTGGGGACATCAGCTAGGACATACATACATACATGTCAGCAAACTACTCTTTCCAAATGCAACCCCCCCTCCCCCCAAATGTCTGTGCATGAGTGTGCACCCTCTAACAAAGTTTAACCAGGTGTTGCCACTTATCAGTTTCAGGTAGTGTGTGATAGACCTTGCAGTTTTTACTGTTTGTCCAGTTGGCACTTTCTTCTTCATAGTGATGGAAGGATGTAGATTTATATACAAAAGCAGTGCGGAGAGTAAAAGTATTGGCAGAATACTAACCTGCAACGTTCATGAGAGTATTGTGAAAGCTTGGTTGATGATGCTGTCTCCTGTGATACATGCTTTACAGTGAAGTCATCCTCATAACCGCTCGCTCATCCCACATGGTCATTTCTGTACCCAGAATATATACATATATATCTATTCATTATGTAACTTTGATATCAGTGCCAGTCAAAGTCATCACCATGTATACAAGTATTCCATATCTGCTTCGCTTACTGGTGTAGCCTTTTGTAATCCATTGTGATCCAGGGTCATGGGTGTTTTATCATGAAGTCCTACAGTGAACTGTCTGTCCTCTATATTTTTTGTTGTTTTTGTTTACCTTGCCTTGAGCATCATTCATATGGACTGGGAAGCAAGATGTGCATGTAGGATTACTTTGTGGGCTGTGGATGTTATCTATCTATCTATCTATCTGCTGTTTGGGGTTCCTGTTTTGTGGTGGCATCTTTAACACAAAAAGAGAGAATCCATAGCTTGCTTTGGAATGGAGATATTTTAACATCTTGGATTGTTTTTAAGCACAACTATTGGATCACCAACAGCTGTGGTGGTATGCAGAAAGCTTGCTGCACCTTTATTGCAGAATGATGTCGGGGGGGGGGGGGGGGGGGGATTCTGGCCTGGACAGCTGATGGTCACAGGGCTCTCTGTTATACTTCTTTTTTTTTTTCTTTCTTTCTTTCTTTCTTTCTTTCTTTCTTTCTTTCTTTCTTTCTTTCTTTCTTTCTTTCTTTCTTCCTTTCTTTCTGTCTTTCTTTCTTTCTGTCTGTCTTTCTTTTTCTGTCTTTCTTTTTCTGTCTTTTCTTTTTTATATTTGACTTGCCAGATGAAAAAAAAAGAACCATTTCTGATGCCTTTAATGGTGGTGGATGGAAGACAGTATAATTGTCGGCGGTTCGTTCCTCAATACAGTGTGTGTCAAACTTTGAACAAACTGGGCAGAAAGAAAGAAAGTGGCCTGCTGCAGTGGCAGCACAAAAAGGCTTTTGGCTTGTTTCTGTTTGTATTTTTGTTGTTGCATTATTCAAGTTAGTTTGTTTCTTGAATATGAAAGACTGTTGGTTTGGTTTTGGCCTTGTACACAAAGCAGCATGCATTTGCATCTTGTCATTGTTTTCCCTGTGCTCCCTGAAAACTGAACCAGGTGAAGGTTGAGAGTGCATGGAACACAGGAAGGAAGCATGAACACCTGTCTCTCCTGTTACCTGGTCATGCTGGCTGACTGACTAATGGAATGCTGTTCTTTGGTGTTGCTGTTGTTGGTTTTCAATGTGTCTGTTTCTTTTTGTTTGGATTAGATGTGTACTTAGGTGGTATCGTTGCTTTTGTTGAGTTGCGTTGCTTGTGTGTGCTGTTGTCAGTGTACAGGAATTATTAGAACTGATCTGAAAGAGTGTGTGGCCACCTGATTATTAGAGAGAGCATATTTTCCTTTAAAAAAAAAAAAAAGGTTGAATCCTGTCAGTATTCATGAAAGTGACATGATGGATGGATCTGGTGTGAAAGTCCCGACATATAATGATGTGATGTGACTGTTTTTGTCAGAGCGTTTATCACCCCTGAATAATCACTGGTTTTGCTATTGCCTATCTCCTGAAGGTAGTGGACAGTCAGCCTGAAGCAAGGAAAAGATTGGTAGATCAAAATTATCTGAACACAACAACAGACTATTTTTTCTGTTGTACAGCAGGATTGTTAACTTGACGGGACTGACTGTTTTATGTTATTGTTCATATTGTCACACGTTTTACGTTATTGTTCATGTTGTCACACATTTTACGTTACTGTTCATGTTGTCACACATGTTTTATGTTATTGTTCATGTTGTCACACAATACATGTTTTACATTTATTGTTCACATTGTCACACAGCACAGAGAAAAAGTGCAGGGATTAGTGTAGCAGTTAAGTCGAGAAAGAAGTTGGTTTCTATGCTAGGAAATAATGCTGGGCTGTTGTGCCTGAATCTGACTGGCAGGGAAGTTTCCTGAAGTAGAAGTGTTAGCTGATGAGAGCAGCAGGCACAGTAGTACTCTGCTTGAAGCCTTCAAAAGACATGTTTACAAATCAATAGTGAGGTCGTTTTCTTGGTGTGTTTTCTTGTACATAGTGACGGATCAGCTGCCATGACATGCTGTGTCCCAAGGGAATGTGTTGTGATCTTTCATCCAGTGGTATTTAAGACGTGAGGGGGTCTCTCTCATGATCATGTTGTTTTCTACGTTCTTGCCACTCCTGTTACCTTCTAATGTGTTTCCAATATCCTGACTGTGTTTGTCAGCTGTGTGTAGTTTTTCTAAAGAAGAGGATGTGATGGAAATGTGCTAAGTCTTTCCTTGTTTCTTCACTGTGGGCATATTTGTATGTGCAGATTGTGGATGTAGATGGTTAGGGTATTCTATAAATAGAAGAGGTAGGGTGTGTGTGTGTGTGCACGCGCGCGCATACACACACTGCATGCATGGACATGCACGCACACACACACACACACACACACACACACACACACACACACACACACACATGCATTTATGCATGCAGATTTTGTGTTCTTAATGTTGTTTAGCATATTCTATTTGTTATTATGATGTATTCACACGTCTGCGTGTGTTGTGTGTGTGTGCACGCACGCGCGTTAGGGGTTGGTATTCAATTTTACGTCTGTTCACATAAAAGTGATATTAATGTGTGTGTATGTGAGTGTGTGTGTGCTTGTACATGTGTGGCGTCAAGGGCAACAAAGTTAAGTGTGTATATGTGTCAGTGGTGAAATTTCAGTAGCCATTGATTTCTGGGGCTAATCCAGCATATCACTGGTTAGTGAGTCAAAACTTCTCGCACCTACTCGCTTGCATGTTCTCAAGTGGCATGGTTGTGGTTTTATGCAGTGCTTCAATCCATAGCACACAGGCAACAAGCAGCAGCTGTTTTCATGGCAGGGGGGGGGGGGGGTAATGAATGGGCAAACCAGTGGGGAAGTGAGCTCCCCTGGGCCTGTAGTGATGCTGTGAGCAGATTTATGAAGAAACCCCCACAGCAATAAAGGAACTGTCCTAAGCCAATATCTATAGGAAAAACCCAGAAAATACAGTTAGCAGGCTTAAGGAAAGGGGGCAGCAAAAGGAGAAAAGAAAACAGTTGAAAAAACAACAACAACATAGCAACAAAAGAAGAATGATCAAAGAAGTGGCAACAATAAACTGTAGTCCTGTGTTGAATGATAAAAGAAGTGGCAACAATAAACAAAGTCTGTGTTGAATGCCTTGGGGAGAAATTACAGCCACAGCTGTGACAAAGAGAGGGGGGGAGGGGGGGGGGGTATGGGAAATCAGTGACAAAAACTACTGGACAAAAATTCTAAAAGAGGGTAATGCTAGACAAATGGTGAAATTAAAATAGCATATTTTCTTAGTTATTTAAAAAAACAAAACAACAGAACAAAACCATAATTAAACGAAAAAAGGTAAACAAAACAATCAAAATTCTTGAAGTGTTATGTGTATCCTTAAGATGCTGTGTTAACTCTTGTTTCAATGTCAGGGTCCCTTTCGTTATAGATAGTAACCCAACCATCAGGAAAATCTGTGGAAATCCAACAACCTCCCCCCCACCCCCCCCCCCCCCCCCCCCCCTTCACCCTCTCTCCTCTCTCTCTCTCTCTCTCTCTCTCTCTCTCTCTCTCTCTCTCTCTCTCTCTCTCTCTCTCTCTCTCTCTCTTTTCTCTCTCTGTTTCTCTCTGTGTTCATTTTTATATCTATTTTTCTGGTTGTGTTTTTTCTTTCTGTCATTTTTTCCCCTTACACTAAGGGCCATACAGACTAGAGTTAAGGTTTCACTTAATTTCTGAACCAAAAAAGCTGTTGGGTAGTTCAGACAGGTTTTTCTTATCATCCTCACTGCTTCTACCAGTCCTAAGCTTTTTTTGTTTTTCTTTTTTGTTTGTTTCCTAAAATCCGTTTTCTTAACTTTTTATGTCCAAAATGTTTGTGCAAGTTTCTTGTATATTTATGGCAGATAGCTTTGTGGCTGGATTTATTTTAAAAACAAAAAAAACCCAACCCGCATAGAGGCCATATGTAAAAATCTGTCCCCAAGATTTCGTAGATAGATTTTTTTTTTTACTTAAAGTGTTTATCATGGATGTATGTACAGGAGTTTGGAACCAGTATAGAGAGGTTTGTTTTGTATCTTGTTTTAGTAGAGGGATGAGTAGAGGAGGGTTGCCTTCCTATGTTGGTGAGACGCTTGGTTGGTTAGTGTATTGCTATTTTTAAGAATTCCTTTACTCTGTCAATCATGATTATTGATTAATGCTAAGAGTGTGTGTAGGAGTAGGGGTGACCCAGAGAGAAATGTCCCCTCTCTATGTCTCTGTTTTCTCTGATTCCCAGCAGTGCTGTTGTTTGGCTTGCTTTCTGGCTTGAAGATGGGCAGTGGCTTTCAGTGCGGCTTTGAGTTGCTTTCGTCTGTTGGGTATGCTCCGCAAGTGGCCAGATATACCTGCTGTATTTATTTATTTATTCATTGTAGACCCTTTCTTGTGGACCACCATGCAGTGTGGCTGACTGACTGATGTCATGTTCTGTGGACTGGGTGGATGCTGGTGTCTATTCCTGTCCTTGTGTCCCAACACTGTGTAATCTGTTGTGATGTTTTTTCCTCTGTTTGTTTTTCTGGTTGGTTGGTTGGTTTGGTGCCCACTTCAAGGGTTGCAAAGATACTGTTGTGTTGTGTTTGTGTTGTGTGGTGGGACCTGTTTGATAGATGTGGTCTCTTTTGTCCTGGTGATGTCTGTGTTTATAAAGGGGTGTTGCTGATTTGCTGAATCATGTCACTTTTGAAGATCAGTTCAGGTTTTTTGGTCTGTGTCTGCTGTCTGTTTGTGGTTCAGCTGTTTGTTTGAATGACATTGTGTTTGTTTTGTCAGCGCTCCTAAGGATATATCATGTTTGTTTTGTCAGACTCCTAAGGATATATCATGTTTGTTTTGTCAGCGCTCCTAAGGATATATCATGTTTGTTTTGTCAGCGCTCCTAAGGATATATCATGTTTGTTTTGTCAGAGCTCCTAAGGATATATCATGTTTGTTTTGTCAGAGCTCCTAAGGATATATCATGTTTGTTTTGTCAGAGCTCCTAAGGATATATCATGTTTGTTTTGTCAGAGCTTAAGGATATATATGTTTGTTTTGTTGAGTCTAAGGACATTATCATTTTGTTTTGTCATGCTCTAAGGATTATCATGTTTGTTTTGTCAGATGCTTCTATGTTTATCATGTTTGTTTTGTCAGAGCTCCTAAGGTTATATCATGTTTGTTTTCGTCAGACTCCTAAGGATACTATTCATTTTCTTTTTGTCTAGTTTCCTATTCGATATTATCATGTTTGTTTTTGTCTAGACTCATAGGATATTAATCAGGTTTGTTTTTGTCAGTGCTCGTAAGGAATAAAATCATATTGTTTGTCAGCGCTCCTAAGGATATATTCATGTTTGTTTTGTCAGCGTCTAAGGTATATCATGTTTGTTTTGTCAGAGCTCCTAAGGATATATCATGTTTGTTTTTGAAGGATTTTTAGTTTTAGGATTTGTATGTGTGGGGCCTGTTAATTTTTTAAGGACATTATATTTGGTGTTTCTGTCTGTCAGGATGTTTGTGTTTTTATTTGTAATGATGGAATCTTTTTGTTGTTGCTCTCTCTCTCTCTCTCTCTCTCTCTCTCTCTCTCTCTCTCTCTCTCTCCTCTCTCTCTCTCTCTCTCTCTCTCTCTCTCTCCTATTTATGTTTTTTTGGTATGTTATGCACATTCAAATTAAGGTAATGACTTGACACTCAGCACAGTTTTGTTTTGTTTGTGTTTCGTTGCCATGAACGTTATGGGAAAACATCCATAATGAAAAAGAGATGATCCAAACAAACGCTAAAACAAAAACCATTACAAGATAAAACAAACGAAAACGGTGAGCATCTTTTGTTGCAAGTTTGTTTGTGAAGTTCATACTTTCAGAACGTAAGTAAGACTACTGTTGAAAGTTTTGAGTTTTTCTTCATACCTTTAAAATCATACTTCTTTTGTTTCCAGCATTTCATTGTAATAGTGGCTGACGTGTTGAGAGAGAAAGGTCAGTTGTTTGCTGTCAGTATGGACTGAAATGCCAATGATTGTAGGGGAGATGGGAAGACTTGGATGTGGGTGTGTTTTTGCCCAGTGGTGTAGGGACTGTAAGAAATTGTGTTCCTTTTTTTTCTCTCTTTTTCTCACGTTTTTGGCCGTGGTGGTACAGGGAACATGTAAAGATTTCTCTCTCTCTCTCTCTCTCTCTCTCTCTCTCTCTCTCTCTCTCTCTCTCTCTCTCTCTCTCTCTCTCTCTCTATCTATCTATCTATCTATCTACTATCTTTATCTATATCTATCTATCTATCTCTCCTTTTTGTTATGGGTTTTTTGGTTAAAGATCACCTCTGGGATGTGGTTTTCAGTATTTTCATTCATTTATTATTAATTTTTTAAAATAAATTTCTTGGTTATTTTGCCGTTGTTCTGTTTTTGCAGTTATGTGTAAGCCTGTTGCTTTGCGTGTTTCTTTTTGTGTTATGGACAGGGCTTCACAAAAGTCAAACTCATTGTTCCTTTGCTTATTTATTTATTTATTTATCCGGTTTATTTGTTTTGATTTATGTTCACTCTGTTGTTTGAGTTTGTCTCCTTCCATGCATTCCTGGTGGTGTTGGAGGTATAATTTTTTATGGAACGAGGTTGAGGATAGAAAGAAATTCATTTTCTGGCTTGAGCGTAACCTTTTTTTTTTTCTGCATGTAGATTTTATACTGTCTAGAAAATCCTGTCGTTGAGTTTTTAGTGTTGCGTGGAAGACCAGGTATTACATGTGTTTTTAGAAAGTTATGCATCACTGTGTGTATGCTCTCTCTCTCTCTCTCTCTCTCTCTCTCTCTCTCTCTCTCTCTCTCTCTCTCTCTCCCCCCTCCTCCTCCCTCCCTCTCTCTTCCTATCTCCTTACTCCCCTTCCTCTTCCCCACCCCACCCATCACACGTAGAGAAAACTGAGTTCTTGTGAGTGTCTTGATATACAGATGAGTTAATTAAGTGAAGAAGTTGATAAACATACATTGTCTTCTCGCAGACAGACACTAAGTGACTAGCTGTGACTTCTTGAACAAAAGAGTGTACCATCAGGGGAAGGAACTGTGAGTTTATTTGAAGTTATCACTGAAGGAAGGCAGAGGGAAGAAAGATGAAGTCTGTAGTTAGGTTTTGGTGTGAACTGGAAAAAAACTTCTTAGTCAGGAGTCACATTAAAGATCACCAGTTTGGGGGGGGGGGGGTGTTTTTTTTTTTTTTAAGGGAATATTTTTGTTGTTTTGTTGGGTTTTTTTTATATCTGAGTTCCTTAGAAGTAAAATGAAAGTCTGTATTGAAAAACAAGTATGATTTTTATTTTGTTCGCGGTGAGAGTGGGAGGGATATATATCTTGCACCCATCTGTATGTGTTTGTGCATGCCTGCAGCTTGGATGTGCACAAACGTGTATAGATGTATGTGTTCATGTGGAGTTTTGTTAATGAGAGAGAGAGAGGTGTGTGTGTGTGTGTGTGTGTGTGTGTGTGTGTGTGTGTGTGTGTGTGTGTGTGTGTGTGTGTGTGTGTGTGTTACTGAAAAAGAGCATGCATGCATGGCACCTGGCTCTCCTCACCTGTTGTATCTTTTTTTTTTTTTTTTTTTTTTTTTTTTTTACACCTGTCATGTTCCTTACACCAGCCTCATCTGATATAGATCTGTATCTCCTTGGTAGTTCTCAGGCTGAAGGGAAGGGACATGGAACCCTCTTTGAAAGTGACCTTTTCTGTTGTTTGTTTGTTTGTTTTTCTTGTTTTTGGTTAAAAAATGAGTAGGAACCCTTTTTGAAGTGGCAGGACAATGTCTGATAGTGAAGTGTAAAGGAGTGGGGCAAGTTTGATCACTGCTGTGCATCAGTGTTCTGTTCCTCCTCAGCTGCAGCGTGGAATTCCTCGTGCTTGTTGCTGCCCTCCCTGTATCACAGACCCTGACTATCTATCTCTGTCTGCCTTTGCACAACCATACACTGTGTTGCTTTGTACGTTTCATATAGCGTAAAGACTCAATTTAGCCATTTGTTCTTTAAGTCAAACGCTCGTGTGTATTCCACTGATGTTTTGAACTGTAATGAGTGTGAAAGTGTGTTTGTGTGTGTAAAAAGGCATTTTTTGGGTGCCTTAATGTGCTTCAGTATCGTGAATCTTTATCAGCCTAAATGGAGTGAGTGTCTTGCTTTTGATGAATGTTGGTGTGTGTTGAATTTGTGATATTCCATTAGTGTATGTGTGTTCTGTGTCATCCAGTCTGTCTGTCTGTCTGTCAGTCTGTGTATCTTTCTGTTATTTTAATGTCTAGCTGTTGCAGACGGTAATCCAGGACCAGTGAAAAATGGACTGAAGCACTTATGCAGTGTCCGCGAACTTTTAGGAATTGATGACTATAATGATTTACCCCCAAAAATGTTGGTTGGAAAACCATAAGATATAAGTAAAGTTTTTAAAGAAAAATAAAAAAACAAAAATAAATGTGAAATCTTATTCTGACCTAACTCTTCTTTCGCTGCCTTTCTTTTAATGGCAAAGGTTTGTCCTGGGTTTTTGTTTGGGTACAGGAAGAGTGGATGGTCTCATGATTGAGGTAGTATTTCATGTAAGACAATGGGAGGGGGTGTAAGTTTAGTTACTTCCTTACACTTGTAAAGTTATACATATGAAACTTATCAGTTCATTGCCTTGATTATACTGTTCGTACTGTTTTATGTGATCAATATTTTATTTTTTCCCCATTTCATGTACCAGATTGAAGTCTAAGGAAGTTTGTTGATAAGCCTGTTTTTTCTTTTGATCATAGAACTTCCATGGCATTGAGATTGTTAAAACCGAATCTGCGTATTTTGTGTGTGTGTGTGTGCATGCGTGTGTGTGCTGTAGACTTGCTTCTGTATATATAAGCAGAATTTACTCCAAACTGTGATGTGATGTCAAAGATAGAGGACACTACACAAAGTGAATCAAATCTAGCAGACTTTCAAAAACATGAACAAACAGCAAGGCTGCCCCCCACCAGACGGTGTGCATTTAACCATGGTGTTTGTGTGTCCTGCAGGCGAAAGAAGAAATGCATCCGGTATCTGCGGGAAGACGGGGCCAGCTCCGAGGGGGAGGACTGTGACGATGAGTCGTCACGCCTGGGGTCACACCAGTCGACGTGTGACACAGACTCCACACATGGCGGGGACATGGAGGTGGACAGCCCTCACCTGTCCTTCAGCCACCAACACTCCCCCCTCTCCCCCCTCATCCAGGGGGAGGAGGAGGAGGAGGAGGGGGCAGGGAGCAAACTGGACCTCCCCTTCCCCGTCACCTCCCCCACCCCCACCTTCATCCCCTCCTCCACCCTCCCCCTGGATCCCTCTGCCCCCCCATCCTCCACTCCGGTGAAAACAGACCATGGGCTGAAGAACCTGTTGTCCTCCCCAAGTCTGGCCACCACGTAACATAGCCTAGCTCAGCCAGCCAGCCCTCTAGGGCCGGGACTGCACTGCTCAGGGTTTAGGGATGAGGAGAGAGGGAGGGGGGTGATGGAGGAAGGAGTGTGGAACTGGTGCTGTGTATCCAGGGACTGTGTGTGAGTTGATGATGAACGGACACAACATCACTACCCAGCATAATATGCAGTCCCTTCCGTGTGTGTGTTGATCTTCGTCTTCTGATGGCCAAATTGAACGCATTTTGGAGTTTTGTGGTGTGTTTTTTTCCCTGACCGGACTTGAACATCCTCACTTCAAACCGAGCATTCACTGAACTCCTGGTTTCCACATGCAGAGGGAGAGTGTGGTGTTGGTGCTTGGTTAAAGACAGACAATGGGGACAAAAGTGAATGAGTGTGTGAGTGGGAGAGACGGGGGGAGGGATGGGGGGGAGCTGTAGACAGCAAACCTGTGGGGAACTGGCCAGCGCTGGCCGAGAAATGGGGTGACTTTCCTCCAGGAGGAATTGTAGTTCACAGCATGTGATGCAGCAATGGTAGCATACTATTCAGGAATCTTCAGTGTGTTGACTTCTCTCTCTCTCTCTTCTGCTCTTCTGGACTGACTGACTGACTGACTGACTGCGGATGCGTGTACCTTGTGAAGCAGATCACTGCGGGGAGGGTGAGGGTGAGCGTGACTTGAGCATTATGAACGTACGGTGTGACTGACTAAATGTTGAGCAGCCTTGTGGCCGAGTTCGCAATCCACTTGTTAAACAATATTTACGGCACTTGACGGCTTTTCGCAATGGGTTGGCTGTGGACATTCACGAACACTTGTGGTGTTTCTCTCTCTGTCTGTCTGTCTGTCAGTTTGTGCTGAAGGAACAGGGAGTAGACACTCTTGTTTTAACAACCTCAGTGTTTTCTGCATTTTCTCCTATGTATTGTTTTTGGGGTGGGGTTTTTTTTTTTTGCATTTGTATGATTTTCAGCGAGTGTATTTTTTAATGACTTGTTCAGAATGCTTGATCGTTGCTGTTTGTGTGTGTGTGTGTGTGTGTTGTAGTGTGTGTGTTGTGTGTGTGTGTGTGTGTGCGCGCGCACGTGTGTGTGTGAGATAGAGAGATTGGGATTGCACTGTGCCACAGATTACATTCATTGTAAATATTTTACATTTTTAATTAGATCATTTTAGTAATTTCTTTTAATTTGATACATTCTTAAAGTTCAAGCTGAGTGAAAAAGTTTTATTCCCATTGTGTTTCTGTTCTGTCTTTCTTTCAGTTTAAGAGAAGGGCTCTTCCTCAGAGGGAGGAAACTGTTGTTCTCTGTCCTTCGGGAGGAAGGGTCAGTGTGGACTGACTGTTTTTTCTGAATGAGAGGTGACTAGTCTCTCCTGTCTCTGTCCTTCGGGAGGAAGGGTCAGTGTGGACTGACCGACTGACTGATTTTTCTGAATGAGAGGTGACTAGTCTCTCCTGCTCTCTGTCCTTCGGGAGGAAGGGTCAGTGTGGAACTGACCGACTGACTGTTTTTCTGAATGAGAGGTGACTTGTCTCTCCTGCTCTCTGTCCTTCGGGAGGAAGGGTCAGTGTGGACTGACTGACTGACTGTTTTTCTGAATGAGAGTGACTTGTCTCTCTGTTCTCAGTCCTTTGATGTCAGTCAGCTAACAGGAGACTGTGGGATGAGTGTGATAGCTGCTGCTGGTAACAAACTGGGCAGGTGTTGCTTTGTTTTTAAAAAAACAACAACAGAAAAGGTGTCTGTCTGTCTTTCCGTTGTTTGTGGTGGGCAGGATCCAGAAAAATCACTCGTTTCGTTTTTAGAAAAGTATTTCTGTGGACAGGTCAGATCTTTTTTTTTTTTTTTTTTGACAGGTCAGATCTAACATATGGGAATCTTTTGTTCCTTCTCTTACCAGAAGAAATGTTTGTAATGTCAGTTTGATGTTTGTATGCAGCTTAAAGCAATCTGATGTATATCTGTTTTGACAGATATATTTATAGAGTTTGTCATTCTTTGACAATGCCAAAGTATTTCATCTAAGTTGAGGATTTATATCACAGAATGTATCAAGTTAGAAACGTAAGATGTCCACTCTTGTTCAGAAAACTGCCATAGTCCTAATTCTTTTCCTTTTTTAAATTTTATTTTACATGGATTGGGCAAAAGTTGATCAAAAGTGGCTATTCTGTTCAAAACTCTGCTCTGTGAATATGACAGACTGAAAAGTAGAGAAAGTTGATTGATGAAGTGTGTGCATGTATGACAGTGATAAGGACACAGACATCTTTTTGTAACTTGTCATTTGTAATGGGCAACTGGAGGTGCAAGGTTTATGTGTTTTCAATATGTCCAGTTTTTTCCCCCTTTTTATTTGTATTTTATGGCTGTTCATGACTGTTGTGTGTATGAAAGTCCAGTTTGAACAACAGCAGTGTGTAAGGGAGATAGATGACAGTGTCATTGCCATGCATTCCTGTCCACATTCATGTGTGGTGTTTTCAGGTGGTGCACATCGCCGTATGCCTTTTTTAAACAAAATTTTTAGGCAACACATTTTTTATGCCTGAATTTAAAATAGTTCTCTTTAGGGCAGATAAAAACCCAGAACATTTTATTTTGTTTCTTTGTTAGATTTTTTTAATAAGGGATTTGCTTATGTGATTTTTTTTCCACAGTGAGTTATTGATCAGTGAACTTCTGCACTAAATACCTCACCCCCGGTAACTTACTGGATTAGCTGTTGCAGCCATGTGGAGTGTAACCAAGGACTCGCATTGTACATAGCAGTTCAACATGAACTAAAAAAAATAATAATAAAAAAATAAAAATAATAATTTTTTTTGTAAAGTTTAACATGGACTGTAAAAAACCAGGTGGAGGTGTTGCCAGTGGCAGTCAGTGTTTGTGCATCCCTGCTGTGCTCCATCCACTTCACTGTGGCTCTGACATGGGCATCAGTCTGGTTTTGTTCACTAGTGAACAAGTGGTGATTCTATTTTCAGTCCTCGGCTAGAGCTCCAAGGATCACCAATGGTGAGATTTTGCGTATGTGACAGTTATTACCTGCCGTTGAGGTATCTGCACTCAGACTTCGGGATAGTGTTTAATCATGACACCTGTCTGTGTGCATGCATTTAAAAAAAAAAGATTTGTCATCCGTTCCTAATGGCATGAAATGGCTTATTCTTCCGAAAGGCGGAAAAGGATTTATAAGTGTGTACAAGTTGTTCTGCATGCACTCGCACACTATGCCTCAGTTTATTGTGTCATCTGAAGAAGTTTCAGAGGGGTGGAGTCAGCTCTGACGTTACCTCCAGGGTGAAATCCCCTAACACAGGATCTCCTTGGTGGCTTGATCGACGGCTGTCTGATCACCAGCACAATGCTCTGGGCTGTTCCACCCCCACCCCCACCCCCACCCCATGTTGATGAATTCAAAGTTTGCAGAGCAGTGTAGTGTTTGACAACCAATGAAAAAGCTGACTTCATTGCCATTGTGACACTACACCACGAAATGAGTCGCTTTGCACCTCACCCACTTTTCCGGTAGGAGCCATTTTGGGCAGGTGGGGGTCAAGTTGCCGATTTTGATTTATTATAAATCTATATCTTTTCTTCTACTTTGTGTTGAAGTTTCAAGGTGTAGCTTTGTTTCCTTTTGCTTTAAAAACGCATTTACAAACATCCAAGCCCTCATTCTGACCCCCTGTTAGGATGCTAAACTTGTCAATTTCTCATTTTGTCACTTCCCGCAGTTTATCATTTCAACTTGTAATAGTTTTTCATAGGATTGTCCGATTTTCAATCTGTTCTTTTGTATTGAATAGCCGTTTCGTTGTAGATAAACAATATGTAGACAACTAATAACTGACCTCCAGTTCTATGCAACTCATTGGAGCGTCACAATTATTTATCTTGGCTTAGGATTTATCTTCTATGGGATAAAGGAAATTAGTGCCGAGTTGTCTCTTTCCTATTATCTGTATATGATAGAGCAACTGCTGAGAACTTTGGATTTTGGCTCAGCTGGGGTTTGTTTTTTTGTTTTTTCAATGATGCAAATATCAGAAAAAATGGTGTCCTGTCCAGCTAAAGTTGTGATGAGTTTCTTCAGCTTTCCATTCTGACACAGACCTGCTTGTAAGCCAGCTGAAACTGTGGAGTGTAACCCCCTAAAATGATGTTTCATTTGGCCCCCTGTCCCGTGGCTATTTTCTGCCTGCCGGTCCATTCTCCAACCTTTTCTCAACAAAGCCTTGACATTTTCTCTCACATTTTTTTTCTTTTCTTTTCTTCTCTCTCTCACTCTCTCTCTCTCTCTCTCTCTCTCTCTCTCTCTCTCTCTCTCTCTCTCTCTCTCTCTCTCTCTCTCTCTCTCTCCCTCTCCCTCCCTCCCTCCCTCTCTCTTTCCCCCCCTCCCTCCGTCCTTCTTTAGACCAAATTTTCAGTTTTTTCCATAAGTTATATGACCTTTTTACCTGCACTGTTTTGTTCTGGTAGTTCAGTGAAGTAGTGAACACTTGGATGGGCATAAGATGTCCATTCTGTAGTGTTATTTCCCCCCACATTACAATCCTTGTAGAAATAATCTTTTGTTACCTTGAAATACGTGATGCCTCACTGCATGATGAGTTGCATTGCACCAGAAGCCAATTTTTTAGTGATTGACATTTTTTATTAATGTGCAATGAAAAGGCAATTCAATACCAAGAACATATTGAAAAGAGGACAATTCTATGTAAAGCTATTACAAATTGAAATGTTAAGATTGGGGGAAGTGACAAGTTTAGCATCATAATAGATGGTCCGAATAAGGGCTTGGTTATGTTTGATCATGTTTTAAAGCAAAAGTAAACAAACTTAAACATTAAAATTTTAGTACAAGGTAGACTATATTTTATAATCAATCAAAATCTCAAAATCGACAACCTGATCACCCCACCTGCCTCTAATGGCTCCTAGCAAAAAAGTGGGAAAGGTGCAAAGCCACTCGTTGTGTGGTGGAGACACATTTGCTTTAAAGAAAAAAAAAATCATTGATTTTATTAGCTTTTTTGTAACTGTCGATGGTTGAAAATAGCAGAATGAGGGGTGTCCTCTGCACAGTGGTTATTTGCCAAGGATTTGTTTCATCTAAAGTGGTGGCTTTTGGGGGTGGGGATGGGTTCTTAAGTGGGGATGTTTAGTATTGAAATGGATAAGTGAAGCCATATCTGTACAGCTTGGACTTCAGGTGACAGTTCCTGTAAGTTGTGTTGAGAGAGACCTGTCTGTTGTGTTGTTAAGTGGTTGTAGTGCTCAAGTGGATAAGCTAAAGGAAGACAACTCCTCTCTGGCTCTGGAAACTTTCCTTCACAAGGTGGGATGGCTGCCAATGCACAGACAGCATCACTAGACATCACCAGACAACATCACCAGACATCATCACTAGGCAACATCACCAGACATCATCACTAGACATCACCAGACAACATCACCAGACAACATCACTAGGCAACATCACCAGACATCATCACTAGACATCACCAGACAACATCACCAGACAACATCACTAGGCAACATCACCAGACAACATCACCAGACAACATCACTAGACAACATTGCTAGACTACATCACTAGGCAACATCACCAGACAGCATCACTAGGCAACATCACCAGACATCACCAGACAACATCACTAGGCAACATCACCAGACAGCATCACTAGGCAACATCACCAGACAGCATCACTAGGCAACATCACCAGACAGCATCACTAGGCAACATCACCAGACAGCATCACTAGGCAACATCACCAGACAGCATCACTAGGCAACATCACCAGACATCATCACTAGACAACATCACCAGACAACATCACCAGACATCATCACTAGGCAACATCACCAGACATCATCACTAGACATCACCAGACAACATCACCAGACAACATCACCAACAGTATCACTAGGCAACATCACCAGACAACATCACCAGACAACATCACTAGACAACATTGCTAGACTACATCACTAGGCAACATCACCAGACAGCATCACTAGGCAACATCACCAGACATCACCAGACAACATCACTAGGCAACATCACCAGACAGCATCACTAGGCAACATCACCAGACAGCATCACTAGGCAACATCACCAGACAGCATCACTAGGCAACATCACCAGACAGCATCACTAGGCAACATCACCAGACAGCATCACTAGGCAACTTCACCAGACAGCATCACTAGGCAACATCACCAGACAGCATCACTAGGCAACATCACCAGACAGCATCACTAGGCAACATCACCAGACAGCATCACTAGGCAACATCACCAGACAACATCACTAGACAACATCTCTAGACAAACGGTTCCAAAAGGGACTGTTCTTGGTGTCTGTGACATCATCATCATGGCTTGGCTTCGCGAACGAAGATTAAGGGCACTGTCCACGTCTGGTGCAGGCTCGCTGGTGGCTGTTCAGTCCAATGCGTGACAAACAAACCCGGCCGCAGCGGCTGCAGGGGAAAGTCGATTCTGGGGTTGATGTAGAGCGGACGCGGTTCTTCCTCCTCATTCGCCTCTCCTCAAGGGCCGCTCTGCGATTGTCCTCAAAGGAGGAGACCGACTGATGCACAGTGTGTCGCCAGGCCTGCCGGTCAGCAGCAAGGACTGACCACTGGTTATGGTCTATGAGACAGGCTGACAGAGATTTCTTCAGAGAGTCTTTAAATCTCTTCTTTGGTGCGCCTCTGTAGCGGTGTCCGGTGGAAAGTTCACCGTAGAGAACCATCTTCGGTAGGCGATGGTCCTCCATTCTAGAGACATGCCCTGCCCAGCGTAGCTGCGTTTTCAGCAACATGGCCTCAATGCTGGTGATCCCTGCTTGCTCCAGCACCTCAGCATTCGTGGTGAAGTCGCTCCAGTGGATGTCGAGGATGGAGCGGAGACAGCGTTGGTGGAAGCGTTCCAGAATTCGCAGGTGGTGTCTGTATGTGACCCATGACTCAGAGCCGTACAGGAGGGTGGTCAGTACCACGGCTCTGTAGACACTGATCTTGGTGTCTTTCTTCAGGTGTTGTTTTTTCCAGACACGGTGGTAGAGTCTGCCAAAAGCACCGTTTGCCTTTGCCAGTCTGTTGTCTACATCTTTATCAATCTTTGCGTCAGAGGAGATTGGCAATCCCAGAGTAAACTGCTGGACTAGTCTTCATTCTGTCTCACCAATTGTAATTGAGGTGAGTGTACGCTACCTGAGGTGCGGCTGGTAGAGACACCTCTGTCATCTTCAGACTGACTTCGAGTCCGAAGAGCTGGCTGCCTCTGCAACAACAGAGATTACAATCTGCAAGGCGGTTTCTGTGGGCACAAGGGCAGCATCATCAGCAAAAAGTAGCTCTCGAATTTTCGCTCCAGGGTTTTGGTGTGGCCTGAAGACCCACCACAATTTCCTGGGAAAGTTGGGTAGTACTTGTTTTGATGTCCACAGTCTCCCCGGAGTATTTATTTATGTAATCTCTTTTTATTGCCATTACTTCGGGTCGTGTTTTTACTTTTGTTGATAAAACGATGTGCAAAGCAGTTTGAAAGTAGTTTCCAGTTACATTTCAATGCCTTAATCCAGTCACTGACCAGAAGACCATTTAATGCCACTACAATGGTAACATCTTTGATGTGGCTTTCGTGGATTGTGGGGCTCTAAACATGAAATGAAAGAAAAGGATATGTCAGTGCAGGCACCAGTTGAGGTTCCTCTTGTTGATCTCCCTGGTTGTAGCTGGGAGTCGGGAATGGAGGGTACCAGCTGTTGAGAATGACCATAACTAGTCTTTCCTCCAAAATATCCAGTGACAAACAGTCAAGTCATTCGTTAAAATTGTTTGCCCGAGCTTGGGGTCGGGGAGCATTTGATATGAAGCAGAGAAAAGGTCAAAAGAATATGACGTTTATCTGTTGTCATGAAGCCACTCAGGATCTTTTAAACAAAAAACCCTGAAGGTGGCATTAAAGTAGATGATTCTGTGACAATGATTTTGTTTGGTAAGTTAGTATTGGACGCCAGTTTTCAAAGTCGTATCTGGGGTTTGCTCAGCAAGGCTCCCCCTGGTACTAGAGAGAATCAAGTCAGAAAGCATGTGACAGAACAAAGGGGGGGGTTGTTTTGTGTTTTTTTTTTTTTGGGGGGGAGGGGGGTTGAATTTTAATTTAATTTATTAAAATAAATTTATACCTCTTTATGTCACAACAGATTTCTCTGCATGAAATTCGGGTTGCTCTCCCCGGGTAGAGCGCATCGCCACAAGTGCAGCGCCACCTTTTTTTTTCTTTTTTTTTCCCTGTCTGCAATTGTATTTGTTTCCTTATCAGAGTGGCTTTTTTCTACAGAATTTTGCCAGGGTTATTTATGTGCGCTAAATAATGATGTGTAACACACAGACCTCGGTTTATGGTCTCATCCAAAAGTTTTAATGTTGTCTTCAATATTTTTATTTATTCCATTATTTTATTTGCATATTTTCTTTCTAAGTTCATTTAATTCTGTAATACACTGTTCTTTAAATCATCTTGTGTAGCCATTATTATTATTATTAGTCTTCCATACACTGAGTTGTAGAACTGGAATAGATTTTTTTTTTGAAGAAGGCAAGCTTTTTTTATTTTGCACAGGGATTTTTTGGGGGGCTGGTCTATATTGTGGTTTGGGGGGGTCTAGATATGAAATCTGTGAACAAACATGTACTGTCTTTTTAAAATGAGGGAGATGGGTTTTAACATGTATTTTTGTAGCTTTTTTAAAGCAAAATGACGTTCGCCAAGATTGCTTTGAAACTAAAGCAGAGAAATCCCTCCACTCCGCTTGGCTAAAGTACAAGAGGGGGTGGGGAGGGGGGGTGTAAAGGTGGTTTGTTTGTTTTTTAATGCTGTCTCATCGTTTGTGATGTTCCTGTCCCGCAGTTCCCATGCCGCTTATTTCAAATCCACAGGGTTGGAAGTTGTGAGCTGCAGAACACCACCTGTTAATTAAACCCCTACTAACCACAGTAATGGTCGAGTCACAGAGCTAGACTGAGTGAAAAGCCCACCTGTGGTGGCCACATCCACAATGTCCCTCCAACAACTTTCTCCTGTGAGTTTACAACCCTGAAGCCTTGGACACAAAATTACAAGTTTGTTGTTCGATAAAATGTAAGGACGATTTTTCCATAGATTGATCAGTCTCTACAAAGTAAAAGGGATGCTTTCTTTCTGCTAATCTCTACAAGGCAAAAGGGATGCTTTCTTTTAGTCTCTACAAGGCAAAAGGGATGCTTTCTTATTTAGTCCTACTACAAGGCAAAAGGGATGCTTTCTTTTAGTCTCTACAAGGCAAAAGGGATGCTTTCTTTTAGTCTCTACAAGGCAAAACTTGAAAAGTGATGCTTTCTTTTAGTCCCTACAAGGCAAAAGTAATGCTTTCTTTTAGTCTCTACAAGTCAAAAGTGATGCTTTCTTTTAGTCTCTACAAGGCAAAACTTGAAAAGTGATGCTTTCTTTTAGTCTCTACAAGGCAAAAGGGATGCTTTCTTTTAGTCTCTACAAGGCAAAAGTGATGCTTTCTTTCTTTTAGTCTCTACAAGGCAAAAGTTTTGCTTTCTTTTAGTCTCTACAAGGCAAAAGTGATGCTTTCTTTTAGTCTCTACAAGGCAAAAGTGATGCTTTCTTTTAGTCTCTACAAGGCAAAAGTGATGCTTTCTTTCTGCTAGTCTCTACAAGGCAAAAGTGATGCTTTCTTTTAGTCTCTACAAGGCAAAAGTGATGCTTTTAGTCTCTACAAGGCAAAAGGGATGCTTTCTTTTAGTCTCTACAAGGCAAAAGGGATGCTTTCTTTTAGTCTACAAGGCAAAAAGTGACGCTTTCTTTTAGTCTCTACAAGGCAAAAGTGATGCTTTCTTTTAGTCTCTACAAGGCAAAAGGGATGATTTCTGCTACACTCAAGTGCAAGCCCCCCTCCTAAACCTACCCCCAACTGAAATTCCACTTTTCAAAGGTTGGCAGCTATGTGTGTGTGTGTGTAGGTGGGTTTTTTTGGATTGGGGAGGGGGAGGGAGATCTCTACAGTTTTTGCTGATCAGAAGCATACAGGGAGCCTGTGAAGAATGTTCAAGGTATGGTGAAGCTCTCAGAGCCTGTGAAGAATGTTCAAGGTATGGCGAAGCACTTGGCTTTTTTCCATAGAAATCTTGGCAGACATATCATCTGCTTCAAACAAAAAAGCTTAATTAAAAAATGACAAGGTCATAGAAGATGAGGCAGCCAGCACAAAGAGAAAACCAACACCAACCCCCACAACAAACCACCATGGAACTGATTTGGGGTTGGGGTCTTTTTTGGAGGGGATTGTATGTGGGTGGTGGCTGTTGGTCTTTTTGTTTGTTTTGTTTTGTTTGCTCCCCCCCCCCCCCCCCCCCAAAAAAAAAAAGAAAAGAAAAAAAAGACAAACACAATTTGGAAAGAAACTGTGGGTATGGAAGAAAAGTAGGAATACATATTATGGTTTGTTCAAAAATCGGTTGTTGTAATTTATTTGGTGTACTGGTGTAACTTTTTGACTTGCCGTGTGTTTTAGCTGTGTAAGGTTTTTATATAAATAAAAACAAAATTCAAAATTATTTTTTTGTAGAAACATGGTACCTCAAAAATAGTCACCACACTTTGTAATGATTTTATTGAAACTGGTGTTATATAAAAGTATGCCATATTTCTTAAATCAGATGCTTATTATTCAGTGCACATGACACACAAAAGGTGTATGTTTCAGCAGATTTGGTTTGAAATCTGATGTAAAAAGTCACCCACATTCACTACTTTCCTGACCATGCATTCTCTTTCTCTTTTTTTTTTTTTATCAGAAAAGGACTGTGTGCTGGGATACAGCATGTACACAGTGAAGCTTGTGATGAAGATAGGTTTTCAATCAAAATGCACCTTTTTTTTTTTTTTAATGTTGATCAAAACTGCCTTGTAGCATTGTTCTGGGTATTTTGTTGGTTTTTTTTTCATCTGATCCAGGTTAGACATTTCCACGAACAATCAAAGATTTTATGGGACTTTGCTGTCGACTAATTAGGTATTTTGTAGACAGATTGTGTGTTGCCAAACACTATTTGTTTCTTTGCCAGTGTGTAGCAGCTGTGTTGATGTCCAGAACTTGACTGTGGGGTGGAGGGGTGGGAAAGGAGGGAGGAGGGCAGGCAGCTTTGGAAGCTGGTGCTGCCTGTAAGGCCAGCGATCCACAGAGGTGCACGCACCATGGACTGTATGAGGAGATCAGGCATCCAGAAACTACAGGCTGCAGTTCAAGATTTTTTGGGTTTTTTTTTTTTCATTTTATTGGTGTACATAGTTGTACACCTGACTTGAAAGCAAAATTCGATTAAAAAAAAAAAATTTTAAAAGAGGTGGTGGTGGTAGTTTGAT
Source organism: Stramonita haemastoma (assembly GCA_030674155.1). Classification (NCBI taxonomy): domain Eukaryota; kingdom Metazoa; phylum Mollusca; class Gastropoda; order Neogastropoda; family Muricidae; genus Stramonita; species Stramonita haemastoma. The sequence goes on along the minus strand of CM060318.1, from coordinate 87,508,038 downwards.
GTGTTTGGGTTGGTTTTTTTTGGGGGGAGGCTGCACATAAGCATCATCTCTGTACCTCAAGGCGTTAAAGGACAGTTTGATATTAAACTTCTCATTTTATCCTTGGTGAAGTAAAACTTTGTTGTTGATGTTCTTACTTGAGGGAAATGCTTATAAATATTATTCAAACTTAGTTGTTGCATGTTACTGGTGTTCAGTGTTAGGACCAAATGCTGTAGTGTAGGGTTGTGATAACTCACAACATCAGGGAGCTGGAGAAGTGAGCAAGCCCTAGAAGCATGAAGACCCTTCCCCACTGAAAATAACAACATTCACATATAACAACAATTCATTTTTTAAACCTAACTTCAAGGGAAAATTGTTGTCGGTGTTCCCCCACAGCTTTTTGATTTCTTTAAGTTTTAAAGGAAAAGATGTTAAGTTTTTAAATCACCCCCCAAAAAGATGGTGGTGAAATTAGAGGCTTATGTATAACTGTGAGGTATAAATCAGTCAGCAGTTCTGCTCTTTAGGCTGAAATCCCATGTTCAGAATAAACTGGTTACTCTTTTATAGCTAGCTGGAAATGTAATCATGAAAAAGAAGAAAGAAAAAAAGCCTTCAGCCTTTGTCTCTTTTAATTTCTGTGTCTGTGCCACGTGCACTGCTGTTCAAGGCTGAGACAGCCCTGGACCCCAGCATTCTCTCCTGGTTTTAAAGTGTGCGTGTTTCACCCATGAGATTGTGAATATCAGGATCATGTCTGATAGATGCTAAACAGAACAACTTTTATTGTGTATATGCGTATGTTTCAAGTGTTCACAAGTGTGCTTGTAGATGTAATTCCATTTTACAAGAGGGACTCGGTGCTTTTGTTTTTTTAAATAATTTTTCCTTTGTCAGTTTATAGGACAGTGTGAATGCGTCTTGCTGGGAATCATGTGACAATCTGTGAATTGTGTGGCGTCGGATTTGGCCTTGATGGTATGTTTGTATAATATTGTGATGTACATCTATCTCAAGATGGTATAATTATATGAGATTTTTTTTTTTTTTTTAAAGTGATGCCTTTGTTTAAAAGTGACTGAGCATACATAAATTTGTGTAGCCATCTGTTTTGACTGCCTGTGTTGTTGTCACACTGAATTTTATATGGTCTCTTTGGGCAATTTATCGACTGGAATATGTTAGAAAAGGAAGGTGTTTGTGGTGTGGATGTGCAAGAGTGGAAGTTTCCAGTGAACATGGTGGGTGTCTCATGTGTGTTGGTGAAACGATCACTTCAACATCGGAATTCATCCATTTCTCTGCATTTTCCCAAAATCAGCCCTTTGGTTGCTGCAGATAATTTGTTCAAACTTTTTTTTTTTTAGAGGGGGGTGGATGAACATCACTTGCTATTTACACCAAGTCTAAGACAATTCAGACAAAAAAGATTTTTGGTTTTTGTCCGTCATGCAGTACTTTAACTGTGTGAGAGGCCCCCATGAGAATGCTTTAAAACTTTTTTCCTTTTTAATGGTATGCAGATGCCCCATCATGTTATGTGAGAAGTTGTGTTTGGGGGGGGGGGGGGGGGGGGGGGGCTTTTCTAAGGATGAACTAACGCAGCAGTGTGGTGGTGTCCTGTCCTGTCCTGTGAAGTGGAACTGTGTGTTGATGATGATAATGTTGATGCTGATGGGTGAAAAGTGTGTGGTGAGAGAAAGTCAGACAGTGAAAGAACGGGTATTTGTGGTGGCGACAACAACACTGCAAGTCTGTCTGCTTGGATACATGTATTTTGTTTTCAAAACCATGTGTACTTGAACAAACAAAAATAAACAAAAATATTTGAAATGTTTCTTATGCCGTTTGTGAATGATATTGAAAGAGATGAGTTTTTTAATGAGTGTTGTGACACTGCATATTTTCAACTGTACAACAGTCCAGCACACAAGACTGAATTAAGTTTACAACACTGTTTATTGATCAATAGAAAATACAGTACACATGAACAAGTTTACAACACAGTTTACTGATCAATAGAAAATACGGTACATATGAACTGTATCCCAGAGCCACCAATACCTAATTGCAATGGAGATGTATAGTTCAAAAGTTGAATGGAATTGTAACAAACTTTTCCAGAATTTTATGAAAGTTTACCTTCAACAAACTCAACAGCTTCTGCGATATGACAATAGGATTCATCTAGCTGCATTGCTGTATATCACAATAGCATAATTTCACAAAACTTTTTTTTTTAAAGACAATACTGCTGCCTTGATCACCATCCTTTGAAATGAGCGACCAAAAAAACATGGCAACAGTGTACAAAAGTAATCTTATTTAGTTGACCTACAGACTGACAAAGGGCATGGCATGGATGGAGTTTGCTGGATGAACATTGATAAACGGAGCATCACACCACACAGAGAGCTGCTGCTGTGACACCCATCCCCTTTTCAGTTACACGGAACCCAGTTTCAACATGTTGCTGTCAGCCATGATGGCTGTGCAACCAGCAACAATGCCGGTCTGAGTGAACTGTAACAACACTGGCTTTTTTCTTTTGGGTTAGCTGCAGAGCCAGATTATTTTGATGAGCAGAACAGTGCAATCAACAGCAACAAGCTGACACATTCTGCTGACAGAGGGACAGCTGGCAGCTCTGACATCCATCAAAACAGGAGCACAAAACGATTTTTTTTTTTATCTTTAATGCGCCTGAAACACTGACAATAACTTTTTTTTTAAACATACATGCTATCCATCTTCGACTCCTCGATTACACAAATCATGATTTAACAGCATCTGCGAAAAGCACATAATCATATGAACTGCACCTTGCAGTTTTCTATGTATCAATATCATATCAAAAGTGCAGCGATTCACCCATTTATAAAGCAGCCTTGTTACCAGAGATCACACCCAGGGATGGCAAACTAAGGCAACTACAAAAGGTATCGTCACAAACACAAGGCAACTACAAAAGGTATCGTCACAAACACCTTAACTTATGGCAACAACATCACTACTCATTTTTGGCAATTTTACTGGTACTGTATACATTGAGGCGATCAGAAGCAAATACAGGTTATCAAATAATTATCAACAGTAACTAACGTAATATACTGTCTTAAAACATATCGAGCAAAACTGATCATACACACTGCCAAAATCAAATATTAATCCAAAAGAATCAGTGATAGAAATTTCATCAAATCTTTTAAACTGAACAGTAAACTAACTTGCTTTGGTTCAATAAGGAACCAAACTGATGATGCAGAGAAGTCAAAAAGAGAAAATCAGTATAGAGGGTAGGGGGGAAGGTGAAGGGCCATCCATCAACAACAAGCAAGAACAGCTTGAAAGTGACAAAACAAAACAAACCAAAATGACAGAAAAAGCAAAAACCCTGCACATCAAAATAGTAAAGATTCTGCAGAAGAAAGTATATCAACTGGAATAATTATAGAAACATCTGTAAAATTGCAACTGGAAATAGAGCAGTAAATCTTTGTTAAACAAAACCAATTATTTCACAATCAGTAAAACATTTTACAATCCAATCCAATCCAATGATGTTGCTTAGAGCCCTGCTGACTGCACAGGATTTTACAATCACTTCCAAAAAAAAAAATGTTATAAACTTTGTTTCTGGTAATGGTGCCATTTCATCTTCAATAATAAAAAAATAAATAAATAAATAAAAACCATTTACAATCTTCCAATTCAAAAAAATAAAATAAAATAAAGAAATACATCTATGATACATACCTGTGGAAATCTACAAACGAACAATGGCAGCTATACAAAACAATGCATCACTTGCAGAAAAAAATTGCAACAACCGTACATTTATTTATGTTACAACTAAAAAAAAAAAAAAATTTCAAAACAAAAATCTTTATCTCTTCCTCCCACGCCTCCCTATTCCATTCAGTTAATAATACACTTTTACACCAGTTGTCAAGATAATGACCCCAAAATGCTAACCTTTAGTCAGAAAACAATCTTACAGCTGAATTAACATATTTAAAAATGCTGTAGGTGCAAAATTAACAGGTAGTGGGGGCTCCATGCTGCTCTTCATGTTGGTTTCAGGTCTATGAACTAATGGCCACTTGACCCAAAATGTGCGTGTAGGAAATATTCCACAATTAAAGCAGTTGAGAGAAAGGCTGTCTGGTTTGTATCCACTGCGATGTCCATGTAAACATTTAAAACCTGTGTTACTGAACTGGAGTCCAGGCACAGCCTTTCTTTGGGTTCCATTTCATTTCGCTATCAGAAGCCTGGAACAAAGCTGGTCTGTTCAGTCACCCCAACAAAAGGAGCACATTTATTTGTTTGTATACCATAAATCAAAAACAAAAGCATAAAAGCACAAATACATAAACATCTGAAATCTCTAAGCTGTGGCAGTTCTGTCCATGTACTGAAAAATATTCAGCAGTGAAGACTGGTAACAATCACTGTTGTGAAAAAAAACACAAAAAGCCAAAGAAAATAGCCATCATCAATTCTAGAATGTGTAATACCAATTCTGTCAACTACATTATTTCTGTAGCTTTCATAATTTTGATTTGAACATTACATCATATATATTATTAATTAACAACAGGATACATAAAGAACACACACAAAAAACCAAGACCACTTGCATCATTCTGGTAAACTGAAATCAACTGCAACTAGCACAGCTATCCGAATGACTTGAGCAAATCAAACCAGGTGATTCTTACATGAAGCAGATTGTTTCACTTCCATTCACATCACAGTCACACAATCCTCTTTTAGAAAGGGTCGCAAAATGATTCATAGGATTCGTATTGATGGGACTTTAAGTGCACAATAAATGAATGACTGCCAGATTATAATGGAACACAAATTTTTTTTTTTTTTTTTGTGTGTGTGTGTGTGTGTGTGTGTGGGCCGCAAGCATCCTCAGTAACGAAGACAGTGAACAATGTTCTGACTGCTCGACTTCTACAATCAGCACAACCCAGAAGTCCAAGAAGGGGAAGTAACTTTGCAAGGCAAGATGAAAACGTAGAGGCTGGAAAGGGTTGATCCCTGGACATGCCGGCCTGTAGTCAGTCGGTGGATCAGTCACTGGTCTGCTGACACAGGTGACAGGCAGGTGACCAGTGGCTGAGTGACTGACTGCGTCACTGTATGACGTAGTGCCACTTGTTCACTGAAACACACAGTCAGCACGCAGATTTTGACATGGTTTTTGTTGGTCTTTTTTCAGTTTGGTCTCTGTATTTTTCTTTTCTTTTTTTGGTTGAATGAGTAAAAATGATACAGGTGGATTGGTGATCTAGAGGTAACACACACCTGCTTAGAAAACAACAACTGCAGGTTTGATTCCCGTTTGTGCAGGAAACTTTCCCCATCCTGTAGACCTCGAGTGGTCGTCTGGTCTTTCAAACGAGATAACAAACAGAGGTCCTATGCGCAAAACAGATTCAGCACATGTAACAGAAACCATGGCAACAAGAGATTTCCCTGGCAAAATTATGTAGGAAAAGGCAACTCTGATCGGAAAATAAATACACCTACAGACAGGAATTTTTTAAAAGGCGGTGCTGCTCTTGTGGCAACATGCTCTCCCCTGGGAGAGTAGCCCAAATTTCCCACAGAGACATCTGCCGTAACTTGAAGTAAGATATATACACTAATACAAATAGAGGATTTCAACAAACATAACATGGGAAAACTGCAGTTACTAGAAGGCAACAAAGAGAGAGAGACAGGAGATACTTGAGGGAAGGAGGCAGTGCAGTAAAGAAAGAGACCCAGAAAACCTAGAGAGCCAGAAGAGGGCAGACAGCAGAGACGAAACAGGCTGCTTCACCATTACCTACCTTCAGGGTTGACTGGAAGTGGGTCACCTGGCTCCTGTGTCTGCACGACAAACAGGTACACAGAATCAAAACACAAATACACATGAAAAAAACAAATTCTTCTGATCTACCATTAGTTTCAAAATCTTGTTTTTTTTAACATTATGATTCCTATCAATCATGTGCCTTTGCCCTTCATGAGATGATTAAAGCATTTGTGACTTTGACTCACCAATGTTCTAAACGAGAGAATCCTACAAAGAAATCAACACAGAAGTAAAAAGAAGTGTTAAAGATAAGACGTTTTTCTGAACAAAATTTTTTCATAAATAAACCTTTTGCCTAAATATTCCAGCAGTATTGGCTTTCCCTCTGCATGTCTGCTGTAAAGAGTAATACATACATAACTGCTTTCTTTTTCCAGTCTTTTTTAGATGAAAACTCCCACCCAGTTTAATAAAAACATTTTTGTGCAAAGCTTACATTATATGCAACATTTAATACAGCACTTTCCAATTATAAAAAAGAAGCACAACATTCAGGTCTCCTGACACAGA
>CM060318.1:87459165-87496665 GCA_030674155.1 Stramonita haemastoma | reverse complement strand
ACACACACACACACACACATATATATATATACATCATAATTAAGATTATCAATAAATCATAAACTCATTCATATACTTTGTTAATAGATTCTGAAACTGCCCTTCAAAAAAACTAAAACAAACTATAAAAAAAAAACTAAAAAAAAACAACCCAACAAAAATGTACATATCGAACCTCAGTTGGACAAACTCTTATGGTTTCAGTCTTTGAATGCTATACAAACTTTGAAACAAAACTGACAGTGCTGAGAACTACCCAAAGACAAGCATTTGTTTCTGGCAAACTAAATCATCACTCATGGTGGAAAGAGTTTGTAAAACGAATAAACCTTTCTCTGGAATATTCACTGGTTGAATCTGTCCACACTGGCTTTAATAATCTATCACTGATGCTGGCAGGGGGACTTCAGTATTCATCATTCCCTGTATGCTGGATCAGAACAGGCACCCATGAACACCAACAAAATCCCCATCCCAATGCTGGATCAGAACAGGCACCCATGAACACCAATCAAAAACCCCATCCCAATGCTGGATCCACTGTTCGCTGGCCTTTCTTCAGGGCCTACCCTAACAAGAACCCAAGACAACAAAGCAGCTGCCTCTGACCAAACACCTCTAAAAACCCATTAGATTGGCAAGTAAAACATGATGAGAAAGGGGAAAGAAAATGGATGCGGGTGTGTAGAGGTATCACACTCTCTCCAGAGCAGCCCGAATTTATGATCATAGACACAGCCACCTTTACTATTTATATAACAGAACACAATACAACAAGACAACAATAAACCACAACAGACAACAATATCACAGACTACAACTCCTTACAACACAATACAATGTAGTAAGTCAGTCTTCAATTTTAACATCTTTCCACTTTAAATGATACCAGAGGTACAATGTAACAGAATACAGCACATCAACAAAATACCGTACAGCACAATATAAGATAAGAACCCAAAACTTACTGTCAGAAATCCTGGCATCAACTTCTTGATATCATCAACGTCTGCAAAAGATAGAACGCAGTTTTACATGTAATCCCACAGTGATGAAAACACAAGATATGTACACACAGATTAGTAGTTTTCATGTGCGTGTGTGCGCACTTGTTTAAATGCAGTAACAGAGATCAAATTCTGTACCACTTACCAGTTGAACAATCTTTACCAATATTTGTATCAAAAGTACTTGAGTCACCAAGCAATCAAAACAGTAAGCATCCAAATAAAACCAGCTCATGCTCCCTCTTCCTGCCCTCAAACAGCCTCTCCCTTTATCCATGAATGCTGTGCCTTAAACTTTCGTCTGAAAAGCTGAGCAAGGCTTTTTTTTTAAATTGCCCTTCAGGAATGATTCAAGTGTTTTTGACTTGACTTTTTTGGGTTTTTTTGATAAAGTTTCCACATGCCCTGTATGCCTGCTATCTTATCTACAGCTTCCCATCCCTCCTCACTCTTCTACCAGAAAAGGCACAAGACAGGATTACACCTGCACTACCTCAGGAGTTTCAGGTGACAGGATTAGGGGCTAACACCAGTCACTGTGTTACTTTCTCAAACAAAGAAAAATCACCACCCCAAGTTCTTTCAAAGTTCTCTTCCGTCTTTTTTCCCTTTCCTTCCCCTCTCTCATATTCCCATAGCCTGTTCCATGAAAGGTGTACACACCACAGTCAGCTCAATGGAACCATCTACATTAGGGCCTAGAGTAAACAGATTTGCAAAAGGTAGGTGGGTACAGGCACCTAACTGCCTTCAATAAATTATTAAGCAGTAATAAATGTTGTAAGTCATTTCAGTTGCTGCAGCTGATATTTCTTGTAGGAAGATGGATGTACACAATGTAAGTTTAGTTCAGATTACTGTAATCAGTTCAGTAGGGCAGGGGAAAGAATTCCAAGAATGTGGTGAATTAACAGAGACAGCAATGCACAGGACTGAGCTAACACACTGCAAGCCTTGACAGCCCCCCCCCCCCCCCCCTTTACAGGAGCAGCTATCATGTTACTGAACCACTGATCCATTACTGAATCCACCGCCTATGGCATGTGTTCCTCCTGCACAGCTCTACATTCTTAGCTTCTATTTGGACAAACTGACACAGACCACACCTAAAACAAAACCTGTCTGTTACACGCACGCACGCACGCACGCACGCATGCACACACGCACGCACGCACGCACACACACACACACACACACAACAACACACACACACACAATGAACAGAGGTAGAACAGACTTCAGAATCTGTATGTGCACATATCAGTAGAGGAATCATGGAGGAGGAACATACAAACTGTAGTTTGATGCCCCCTTTTCCACTCTGAATTCACCACTCTGTCACACACTATGTTTCACACACACACACATGCATGTACACACAAACACGTACACACATTTATAAGTGCATGCATGTAATTACACACACATGCACACAAGCCGTACCATTGAGCTGATCAGCGAGGGGATCAGTGACGTCGATGGCCAGGATCTTCCAGTCTGTCTCCCCTTCATCAATCAGCAGCATGGTGCCCAGCACCTTCACCTGGATCACCGCCCCTCGCTCATGCACCTGTCACCAGTCACAATCACCACCACTGTACCCCTGTCACCAGTCACAATCACCACCACTGTACCCCTCTAACTATAATAATGCCCAGAACTGTACCCCTGTAATTTATTTATTTATTGAATTATTTATTCTTTTATATTTATTTATTCTTTTATATCGAAGATAACAGAATAAGCAATCATGTGCTTTTTTTCATCCGGTCCCCGTGTGTATGCAGTTTTGTAAATATTGTCATCTGTTCCCACCGGCACACGATGGCCTACTCTTACGAAAAGCGGAACAGGATTTAACGTGTGCGTGCGTAACGTGTGTAACCAGCACTGTGCCCCTGTAACTATAATAACCAGCACTGTACCCCTGTAACTATGATAACCAGCATTGTACTCTGTAACTATAATAACCAGCACTGTACTCCTGTAACTATAATAACCAGCACTGTGCCCCTGTAACTATAATAACCAGCACTGTGCCCTGTAACTATTTATTATAATCAGCATAGTGCCCAGCACCTGTGTGTGTGTGTACATTCAAATTTGTTAAACCTTTTGTCATTAGTTGCTTGTGTCTTGTATAGGTCGAATGCAAGTGCATTGATTTGTTTTTGCAAGATATAGTGCTATATAAATTCCATGTGTTATTATTATTATTATTATTATTATTATTATATTATCATTATTACTTTCACCGTCTCTCTCTCATGCAATGTGTGCTGGTAGACACAGATGACAAAATTTACAAAACCACATGCACACAGTGATTGGATATAAAAAAAAAAGCACATGAGGGCTTATTCCATTATCCTTGAAATACAATAAATAAAAAAATAAAACCCTACAACACTTGACATTTCCTCTATATCCTGCTCCCATGCAGAATAAAAGCACAATAAAGTATACCGTATATATATATATATATATATATATATATATATATATATATATATATATATATATATATATATATATATATACGACTTTGCAAACTTGATTGTAAAAACACAATTCACATGATCTCTCAAGTCTCCACTCTGCATGCAGCATTCAAGTACAGGACAAAACAAGGATTCCCAAACATCTTTACCCAATTCACAGCCAAAATTTCATTTTTAGTTTGACATAATGAAGTGGTCCTAGGTCTTCAGTCAGTCCTCATGTGAAAACCTACATACAGAGTACATGCATTTATAACACAAACTCAAACTTGCTTACCCATGAACTAAAGAAAGCAAAAAGACCCAAACAGAAATGGATGGATCTGACAGGAGATCAGCTGCTGCTATCAGGGGGAGTGTCCTCGTGGTCTGAGCATCAAAGCCATGACATCCAACAGTAACTAAGGGTGCAAGGTCCAGCCTCCACTACAGTGTGCATTATATTGTATACTTGTGGCAGGAGAACTAACACTGATCAGTATAAATCCACTCTGGTGACAAAACTTCACATGACCTAAAAGTCAAGGTCCACTAAGCAAGCACACCATACAGCGGCTGAATCCTACATCCAGAGGATTGGCTGAATCCTACATCCAGGGGATTGGCTGAATCCTACATCCAGAGGATTGGCTAAATCCTACATCCAGAGGATTGGCTGAATCCTACATCCAGAGGATTGGCTGAATCCTACATCCAGAGGATTGGCTAAATCCTACATCCAGAGGATTGGCTGAATCCTACATCCAGAGGATTGGCTGAATCCTACATCCAGAGGATTGGCTGAATCCTACATCCAGAGGATTGGCTAAATCCTACATCCAGAGGATTGGCTGAATCCTACATCCAGAGGATTGGCTGAATCCTACATCCAGAGGATTGGCTGAATCCTACATCCAGAGGATTGGCTAAATCCTACATCCAGAGGATTGGCTGAATCCTACATCCAGAGGATTGGCTAAATCCTACATCCAGAGGATTGGCTGAATCCTACATCCAGAGGATTGGCTGAATCCTACATCCAGAGGATTGGCTGAATCCTACATCCAGAGGATTGGCTGAATCCTACCTTCTGGCCAATCTCGCAGACATCCAGAGGATCGTTGTCCCCACATGTGCCCGTTTCCGAGAACTTGTGTTTGGGGTCTTCCCATGTCTGTAAAGCAAAACAAAACATGCCACACTGTCACATCTACTTTGTCCCAGAACAAAGTCACACACACTAACTTAACCATCACATTATTTCATTACTTACCTTCTTCCCCAAATCCTAACCACCACAATGTCCCTCCAATGACCTTCCCATCTGAACATGTAGCCCCCAAGGGCTTGACACCAACTCACCACTGACAGAAAAATGTATGGGAAAAAGCAAAGAGCAATCTGGGCCACCAAATCAGTGAACATTTTCTTTTATTGTAATGATGATCAATGGTGATGAACAAGATTCCTGCCAATGCGATGAAAATGCACCAGCTTTGAGACGACTTGACAGGGCTGAACTCTACACTTGCTGTCATCTATCATGACAGCGCCTGACGTCAACCAGGCCAGGGACATCTCTACACCTGCAGTGTTGGTCCATTCAAAACCCCAGCCATAAAAGTGTACACATGAAGCTCAACTGTGTGGTCCAAACCTTCCCGGTGAGCCCATAGGCTAGCAAACTGACTCTGGATAAGAGCTGGGAAACAAAAATAGAGAATTCAACCAAACCTGAATATCACAGGATCAGACCTGTGACCTTCCAGCAGAGAAGCCATCATGCCAACCACTGTGCCACAGAGGCTGGAGAGGTAACTAGTGTCACTGTTTGTCTGGTACTAGATGTAGCGCTCTAGCAAGTTGATTGACAACTTCAGTGCCTTGAATGCCACTGTCACCTGAACTCCACACAAACTTGACTTTGCTGTATCCATGCTCTCGTCAGTCAGTGTTCAAACTCTTCATTGAACACTTCATCCTGCTACCAACAAGTGTACTGCTCATGAAAGTTTTGAAACTTGGCAAAGTTGACATTTTGATCACCAATGCATCCAAGAGAACTGAATACAGAGAAAACTAAAGTAAGAGATGAATGATGAGGGAATTTTCTGTGAATGCATGCTCATAATATGCAAGTGGGCATTAGTGTGCGTGTGCGTGTGTGTGTGTGTGTGTGTGCGCGCGCGCGCAATGTGTGTGTGTGTAAGTATACTGAGTGTAAGAGTGCATACATGTGCACAAGTATTTGCATGCATGTATGTGTGCATACAATCCTGTATGTGTGCATACAATCCTGTATGTGTGCATACATCTTGTGTGCATGCATACATATGCATGTATATGTGTGTGTGTGTGTGTGTGTGTGTGTGTGTGTGTGTGTGTGTGTGTGTGTGTGTGTGTGTGTGTTACAATCAGCATTATATTTACATGAGCATATCTTGTGCATGTATGCAAGCGTATTTACATGATTGCATACAACATGTGTGTGAATCTGCATGCACACACTTGTACACACGCACAAAATGAAGCTTTACAATACAGACTTGAATGTATTATATACTTGTATAACAATATATGTCACATCATTTATACAAGTGTATATATATATCATATACATGCAAGTTTGCTATGGAAACCTTCTGCCTGTTTTAGTGTTTACAATGTACCAGTGTCAGTATTCCCAGTTAGGCACAGTATATTTTCATTTTAGACCATGTTTTTCGAGCACACACACACACACACACACACACACACACACACACACACACACTACACAACACCACACACACACACACACACAAACACACAATATAACACTTTTAATATTTACACATACAGGAACCCAGTCTTCTAGACAGAAATGAACATTTTAAGTAAGCCATTGCCAATACAGACAGGAGTAAAAGTCTATAGTAGTAGTTTGTACATGTTATCTTAAGTCCAGCATGATTTCTGATTTAGGGACTCACTATAATCAAAATAGAACGTACAAAAGTCCCAGCAGTGACTTCTGATTTAGGACTATATACTCAAAACGCAACAAATCATTCTATCTCTCTCAACTGCTGGCCGCGCACTTTGCAACAATCGATGTGTGCCTCGGCCAACCTTTGGAAAATACCTGTTCCCGTTCACTTGCTGACTAAGCAGTCTCTGTTTACTTTCCTGAACCAGTGTTGAAGCAAACGGCCAGGGCAATGTCTGTCAACATGCTTTTGGGGGGGGGGGGGGGGGGGAGGAGACGGGAGAGCCCAGGAACCTGTACAGCCAGGGACTGAGGGAGATCGTGTGTTTGTACATGCACAGGTCAAAGGTCAGGTCAGATCACACACTGCTGATAAAACAGTTTCAGCAGGCTTGACATAGGCTAAAAAAAAAAAAAGCCAGACTGAGGAAACATCAAAACATGAGTCACACACACAGGTCTACTAACAACAATTTTTTAAGTAGGTGAGGTGGAGTAGAATTTTTTTTTTATGAATTGGTGTGAATGTGAGTGAAGGAGAGGGAGGGTGGGGGTCACAGATGTAAAGGGTTAAGGAGAGAGAGAGAGAGAGAGAGAGAGGGTGTTTTTAAATGGGGGGGTGGGGGGGAGTTCATAAATGTGTGTATAAGAGAGAGACAGAATAGCGACATTTGAAAGAGCACTTTTCTTTCTTTAAACTATATTTTTCCTTTATTTAGCACATACTTTAGTAACAACTTTGATACTAGAGTTCTTCAACGTTTCATTTTGAGAAAATGTACGAGGCTTGACAGACTTCTCCACATATGAAATTCAAGGACTTTTCAAGCTTTTAAAGAAATTCAAGGGTCTGATTCACACCAATTTCATTTGCAGTAAACACAAGCAAAGCTCTTGACCTATCTCACTGACTACAAACCAAAATAAAATTGGCAATACATATGTGTACATAGACTTACAATACTGGATTCAGACATTGGACATTTGGATGAAAAATTTAAAGACACTACAAAGCAAGCAAAACCCATTTTTGAGAATTTCAGACATACCTTTATTAACTATACAAGAAAAAGAGAACAAGGATCATTTAAAGACTTCACACAAAATCAACAAAGTGTAGACCAAGTGACTGGTGTGATGTATGTTACATGGTTTCCACTTGGCACTACTTATTTAGATCAAATAGACAGGCTTCTTGCAAAGGATGGTGCCATCACTACAGACACCTAACATCATGTATCCAGTATTAACCTTGAAAAGAACTACTTAATTGTGTTCTGTATATACAGGCTTACATCTAGGTGGAGACTGTAACCCACACAACACTGCGGATAAATAAGTTTTGGCTAAGACTGGTAGTTGTGTGGCATGGAGGTCTCTTGATTTATTTTTTTAAAAGATATTAAACTTTACTTCTATGACAATGATTAGCACTTGGGCATGGGTATATTTATTCAAAATGAAAAAGTGGGACAAGGCCCTATACACCCACCCCCAAACCTACAGAAAAAAAAATTGGTGCGTATAAAATTGACACTGTGAGAGTGCTGATGTTATATAATAAATGCACATTACACACCCTTGAACCTCACTTTCCCCATTATTATGGTTGACTTTAACCCACTGTCAGTAATGACTCAGACAAGTCTTGGCACTGATATTGCCCTTTCCTAGTTGCCGCTTGTTTAACCTTTAAAACAGCAAACCGTGCCTCTGTGTGTGCAAGCGCGTGTGTGTTCTGCATGGAAGGAGTGGGGGTGGTGGGGTGAGTTACTCAAAGGGAAATTCAAGACTGCTGCATTGCATGCGAGGAGGAGGGGGGTTGGGGAGGATTGCCAGATTTAAATTCTGGATCACTGTTCTGTTTATATTCTCTTTTGCTCATTCCATTTCTGAACCCCATGATCTCCAAACTCTCCTTCATTTAGGCACGCAATGCACCATGGTTCAAGTGGAGTGGACTCTTAGATATTTCAGAAGCATCCCCAAACTCAGGACACTAGATCCCACTGACCTGACAGTCAGAGCATGTGAACAGTGCTCAGTGAGCATGTGGCAGTTCCTGCCAACAGGCTAAACACCTGACAACACACACGGGTTACCTGAGGGAACGCCCCATAGTTCCAGATGTAGCCGTGGTGGGGAAAGATGTTCTTCACATAGCGCAGCCTCCCTCTCTTCACGTCCTGCCTGATGGGGTTCAGCTTTTCCTCCTTGCTTATCTGCAGCCAACACACACACACATAGTATGTATACACATGTACATGTTACAATATATTCACTCACTCAGTGGGCTGGATTGTCCCAAAGAAAAGAGCAGACAGCAGACAGCTCAACTGGTATCAGGTTTGTTCACTCCTGGCACTACTGCAATCTGGAATGCTTAATTAGTGAAGTGCAGAATGGCTGAAGGGGTGAAAAATATATCTAAAAAAGAAAGTAGGGGAAGGGAGGTGGAGAAATAGAAACTGCTTGACACAAACTTCCAAGTTCCATAGGTCAATAAAATCATGATGTCTATTTGAGTCTCCCAGGGCTGGTTATTGATTCTTTCCCCTGTCTCACTGTCTCTGCTCCCTGCCCCAATCAGTGTCCCAACACTTCCTGGTTACCTAGCAACCACAGGATGATGCAACTGTCCTTCTCTTTCTTCTCCCAATCAGCAAATTACAAAATTGATTTTCTCTTGTAAACCCATCTTTCCTGAGTCAATCTTTCTGGCTTTTAGTGATTGCCAGAATGGCTTTACAGTACTGTCCCCAGAACACACAGACTAAAATTCCACAATATGTGAAAGTTTTACTAGCTCATCAAAGGATCCTCTTTTTCTGCCGTAGTGGTAGCCCTCACAATCACAAATGAACAGGGAGTATCACTGTCTGGTTCCTATGAGGTCTGGAACCAGAACAAACCGCTGAGTTACTGGGTCACTTTGGTGGTGTTCACTGGTGCCTGCTTTGATCTTACACCCAGCAGGACACCTCCAAAGCCTGCTCCTGACAACAGCAGCTGTCACACACACACTATGCAGCCACACTCACCCAGGTACACACCCACCTGGGGGCAGTGACCATCACCGCAGTCCTTTGCCTCTAGAGCAAACTTCCAAATTCTAACTCTAAAGCCTTAAAATATAATGGCTTAATTTGAACATTAACTTGGGTATAATTCCTGGGAAAAGGGGGCCACTGAATCTGGGACAATTAAAAAAATATATATCAATGGTGATAAAATGATAGTGATGTGAATAATAAAGGTAATAATCTCAATTTCAGTTTGGTGTGAAACATGATTTTTTTTTTCTTTTCACTATTTTAGACAGGATTGTATTCCCTACTGTAAGTTCTATCAAGTATAATAATGCATCCCCGCATCACACAGGCCCAAAAGACATAGGTAGACACTTTCAGCATTAGTCAAGTCAAAAGATCTCAGCAAAAACACACAAATGAAAACAAAATCAACACAGACACACACAACACAAATGTGACAAAGCCATGCCATGCCATGATGGAACCCGATTCATACCATGAATGATGAGCCATAGTACCACAATGGCTGTGTTGCAAATGTATAAAACATGTAACGCAACCATTTTCACTATTAAAAAGGTAATTAACTGTGGAAGCATTTATTTTTAAGGCAGAGGCATGTGATAAAATGAAAAGAGCCAAACTCAAAGAGCAACTACTCCAAACAAACAAAAAAATTCTGATAAAGAACAAAGAAGATTCAACTAAAAATCTATGATTTTGTTTTCTTTTTCTTTCCTCAACTTCAGCTCAATACTTACTGTTTACCAATTGTGCTAGCTGCCGCTGTAGTCTAGTGGTTAGGGCGTTGGACTCGTAATCTAAAGGTTGCGGGTTTGATCCCAGTTTTCGGCTATGGCGTTGTGCCCTTGGAAAAGGCACTTTACGGCTATTTTCTCACCCCACCCAGGTGTAAAAGGGGTACCAACCTTGTGTTGGGGGTTAACCCTGCGATAGACTGGCGTCCTATCCAGGGGGGAGTCTATGACTCTCAGTCGCTTAACGCCACAGAAACCGGGATAAGCACTGAGCCTTAGGTTCGGGACAGACATTAACTTAACCAATTGTGCTAATGAGAGTTTTGCAATATATGCAACAGTTTTTCCCCACCATTAACTTGTTTATATAGTCAAGTTCCAACTCTCAGTTTTAGGATGCAGAAGCTGAGAAGAAACTGAGCATGTATTGTATGTATGCCTTTTTTGCTAGGACAGCCAGGAGGTACCTCCCTGCTCTTTTCAATTTTCAACTGTCATGAATTCTTTTTTTTTACTTGCACAAGCACACAGGTCCAACTGGTTTGGAGACTCCTCCAAAAGACTTGGAAGTTTGATTTTCTGATCAAACTGGAAAGAAAGGGCGAGGCTGGGAATTGAACCAAGGACCTGCCAGTTTTCTTGTTAGACAGGTGAATGTCTAAACCATCCTGCCACCTTCCTTCTTGATTTTATCTTTTAAAAGATTTCATACTGAGAGAACACTGAGCAAGAGAAACTACTGGTGATTGCTTTACCTCCATCTTGGCATTGCTCCATCGAGGAATCTCCACCACCATGTTGCAAACTTTGGCTTCACTGTTGAAGTAGAGAGGAATGTCATGGAAAGGTGAGACAATGTTGTCTTTGTCATCCTCTGAAACACATAAAACAACATTTTTCAAAACACACTTCCCTTTTTAAAAAATAAATAAGGGAACCCATAAAAATCAATAACTGATACTGATAGATTACAGCCAGTCTAAATACTCTTTAATTCTTCTCTCTGAACACCCAATTTCTGGAAGATAAGAAAAGACCAAAGAGCATGATTTCTAAAGACAAATAATCAGTTTAAATGGGGTTGGGTTTTGAGGGGGGGTTTTGTAGTTGTTTTGGGTTGTTGTTTTGTTTTGGTTTTTTTTGGGGGGTAACAGTCGAATCCACAAAAATCTCACAATTGGCGAACCTCTCAGCTCTAGCCTAGCCAAGAAACGGGAAGAGAAAAAAATCTTGTTATGGGGAAATTTGACAGATTTATACAACTAACTTTTTGTCTGCTGGAGGTTTTTTTTGTTGTCTTCCATAAACTACTTCCTCCAAGGAAAATAGTACCAACAAACCCCAAAACTTTTAAAGATATCTTTTACCTCAGACAGAAAATCAGAAAGGCCTTTTTTTCTTTTTACAGCAATGACCTCCATCTTCTCTTTACGCTTCTTTAAGATTCAGTTCCTTCTTCCTCCTCCTCCTCCCTTGACTCCCTGAGAAATCACTTGGCCAAAGTATTTAACTATAATTAACTATTAAAGTATTAGATTTGAAGATAACAAAACCAAACTCGAAACTGCAAAAAAAAATTGTCAAAAATTCCCTTATAATAAAGTAATATTGACTCTACCTGTAAAGGTAAAGGTGTCCCATAACCTATGTGGTCATAGGTAAGCGAGGCATCAGAGACCTCAGCTTCTCTACGGGCCAGCATATTGAGGGCGGCACCCACCTCCTCTCCTTCACTGCTTTACCTTCCCTGACCCTAAAGAGGGCAGGTACCCATTTACAGCTGGGTGAACTGGGGAAATTGTACTGAAGCAAAGGCGTGCAAACAGTCACCCATCCAACTGGTAACCATGCTCAATGTTGCTTCATTTTGACTTGGGGAAAGCATGCGCTCTGACCACTGAGCTACCCCACCCCCACTCTCCTCTACCAGTACCACCACCAAAACCTGATTGCGAACAAAGCTTTCTCCTCTTCACAGGCTCCAGACTAACTGATTACCTCAGTTTAAAAACAATCATGTACACAATTTTTTAAAAAGTCACCCTGTATGTGTTTGTGTGTTGACTGTGACTGTGTGACTGTGTGGTGGTGTGCGTGTGGTTGTGTGCGTGTGCATATGTGTGTGTGTGCGTGTCTGTGCATGTGTGTTTGAATGCCACTGTGTGTGTTATTTACTATCTTATTTATTTATTCTTTTATTTCAAGGATAATGGAACAAGCACTCATGTGCTGTTTTACATCCAGTCCCCGTGTGTATGCAGTTTTGTCAATTTTGCCATCTGCTGTCATGTGTAAGCGAGTGTGTGTGCAAACTTCTGACATGTGAGATGTGGTTACCATATGCTTTCAGCAGTAAGCACTACTCTTTCCCTGCTGCAATTATGTTCAGCAAGAAAAATGTCAGCATCATTTAGTGTACTTTTCCTGTGAAAGGGGAGATAACATCAAACACAAAAACAGAGATAGTCACCAACAGACACTAGGTTAAGGAAGACTTGACTGTGAGTGAATCAGACACTGAGGCAGTGAGTGGACAGAATGCTGCATATTATAAAATCAATTCCCCCTCTATGATTCTGAGGGAAATCTATGTACCATGTACACAATCCCAGTAAAGGCAAAGCCCACATTTTCTTGTGTCAAATTTGTTATCAGGGCAGCAAGTGGGGTGGGTAGACTGTCAAAAATATAAACATGTTGAAATGAAATTAGTTTTCTTTATTCACAAAGTTTTACTTGCAACTGGAAGCGTTGGCCATTTTCCGAAGGTGCTGACAAGGCCTAATACTGTAATAGGACAGCCTAGTTACTAAAATTCAACGGTGTCAGGCCCTACTCTCGCGCCGCTGCATTACCGATTACACAGCATTTTACATGTATACATGTATTGTCATTTAGGCTAATTAAACATTGAATCTAAAACGCGGGAATAACTTCCCTTGATATTTGACAGTGTCAAACTGCCGCAAGAGCTAGGCTAGCCTAGCGTAGGCCCTAAGGAAGTTCCCCCTACTTGCTACGCTGGTGGAGCAGACAGACAACCAAAAAGTAAATACAGTGAGTACACGATCCTTGAACTAGATAGATTAGGCACTGACCTCTCCTGCCCTTTTTCTCATTCGACGATTAAAAGTCAAAGTGACCGCGGTTAATGGGCCATGACCTCAACAAGCAGTTTGTTTACCTTAACACTCGGACAACGTAGGGGTGTGGGCAACGTGTACACATAGGCTACTGGGTCAAATTCACCACACACGGCTTGAAAAGTACACATCTCGGAGTATTTTCTACTTTTACACAGACACACAAATAGTTACTGAAGTAGAAGCACTTACTGAAAAATATCCTGTAGTCAAGACTATTGGGAAGCCCGCGCTCAATGGTAGAGAAAGACATCTTGAAAGTTGTAGCACTGCAGCGGTGAAGATGACTGAGAACCACTGAAACCCGCCGGCCTGCCGGAATGTCAAAGCCCTTGACTGCCCGGCAGATCAATCGAGGCAAGCACCCACGTTGCATGGAGGATTGGCAGCGTTGAACAGCACTCGGCCCACGAGTAGCGCATGCGCGAACCTCCACGAATCAACGGAGGCAGATGACCACGACCGGTGATAATGGTTAAACTAGGCCCCCCCTATAACCCAGTCTCCCTGGCAAGAAGTAAATCTACAATCTGACAGGGGGGGGGGGGGAAACCCTGATCAAGGCCTCACATATTATACTATTCTATCACTATGAGGTGTCGTGTGGTGCATGTTCAAAAGATTTGGATACAAAACTGTTAACCCCCCACTCCAAAGACAAAATTGATAAAACCAGGTGCGCGTGGCTTCACGTTCTAGGTCTATTCATAGGCCCAAGGATAGATTGCAAGGATGACACATGATCGATGTGTCCTGTGCCAGTGTGTGTGTGTGTGTGTGTGGTGTGTGTGTGCAAACATGCAAGCTTGTGTACATGTATAGGTAGAGTTTATTTATTTATTTATTATTTTATTTATTTATTCTTTTATATCGAGGATAACAGAATAAGCAATCATGTGCTTTTTTTTCATCCGGTCCCGTGTGTATGCAGGAAATCTGGCATCGTTACCACCGGCACACGATAGCCTAACCCCTACGAAAAGAGCAGGACACACAGGATTTTAACGTGTCCGTTGGCAAAAATGTTCTGCAATCTTGACACGGGGACCCTCGGTATTTATAATCTATCCGATGACTTTGTGGGCAGGAGTGGAGTCACACATGTTAACTCCAAGAAGAAAATTTCCTCGCCGGCTCACCTAGGTCTAATTGCAGCGCAAATGATTGCAATGACACATATCAGGCTGATCCGCTGCCAGCAAGTTCCCAGAGTTTGTCTGCTTGACACTGGCGCGCGCGTTGTATGTTATGTGTTGTTTAATTATTTGTATTTTATTTCGAGAATAATGGAATAAGCACTCGTGTGCTCTTTTACATCTTGTCCCCATGTGTAGGCAAGTCTGTCATTTTGTCATCCGTCCCCACCGGCACACAATGGCCTACTCTTCCAAAAAGCGGAACGGGCATTAACGTGTACACAAGATGTTCTGGTGCGTTTGCACACTGGACCTCGGTTTATAGTATCATCCCAAGGACTTTTTTTCCCTCTGTTTTTTGTTTGTTTTTTTTTTTTTTTGGGGGGTATCTTTTATTTTGGGGTAATGGAATAAGCACTCATGTGTTTTTTACATTCAGTCCCCATGTGTATGCAGTTTTGAAAATGCCATCCGTTCCACCGGCACACAATGTGTGTGTGTGTGTGTTATTTATTCATTTTATTATTTTTTTTATATTCTTTTATATCGAGGATAATGGAATAAGCAATCATGTGTTTTTTTTTATCCAGTCCCCGTGTGTATGCAGTTGTGTAAATATTGTCATCTGTTCCAACCGGCACACAATGGCCTACTCTTCCGAAAAGCGGAACAGGATTTAACGTGTGCAAGATGTTCTGCGTGCGTTTGCACAAAGGCCTCGGTTTACAGTTTCATCCGAAAAACTTCTGGGGAGAGTGGAGTCAGCACTGATGTTAACTCCGGGGGAAAAAATCCCCTCGAACGGGAGTCGAACTCGGGTCGTCAAATTGCAAGCGCAATGTTCTGACCATTTTTTATCCCGTCCCCCCTCTGTGTGTGTGTTGTGTGTGTGTGTGTGTGTGTGTGTGTGTGTTTGTTGTGTGTGTGTGTGTGTGTGTTTTCAAATTCATTTAACGTCTTTTCACAAGTTGTGATATTAGACGGGAGAGCGGGGGGGGTGAGTGTCAGGGAAGAGGGTGTAGTTGGCAATGTATGGGATAAAGAATTTCAGGGGGTCAATACTTGCTAAGTAAATTAAAAAAAACAAAAAAAACTTTTTGTTACTAACCTATTGAACTACAGTAACTAAAATGGGAAATGCAGTTCTAACAATCTCTAACAAAATCAGTAATTCCAATGAAAAATATAACTAAATATCAGTGATAGTTGCTGAATTTCCCATAAGAAAAAAAAAAACCCTGGCCTTCCCAGAAAAAGAACGGGAACACCCAACATCAACTGCGAAAAACCAGCTACAATCAGCAACATCTCCTAGCCCTCACCCCCCAAAACCAAACAAAATAAACAACAATAGGAATACAAATACCGAGTACAGGAAAAATACTGCTCCCCCCCCCCCCCCCCCCCCCCCCCCCACCCCACACACGCCACACACACACACACTGGCGCGGATGTGTGTTCGCGAACTCTCGTGTCTCATCCAAATATGTATGTTCTCAAACTCTCTCTCTCTCTCTCTCTCTCCTCTCTCTCTCTCTCTCTCTCTCTCTCTCTCTCTCTAATTATAAACATTAATGTTCGGCTCAGTTGGGGATTATGTTTGTTGAATACATATCTATATCTTTGTTGAAATAATCATCAATGTATTCAGAGGCGGGGGGGGGGGGGGGGGGGTGAGGTGATATATATTTTGAATATAAGAGTAAGATAGATAATAGACTATCTTTTTTTTTATATAATATCAGGTTGAAACTTTCATTTTGTTGTAGGATGGATGTATGGTTTTTGTTGATTAATTTTCTCAGTCTGGTGGTTTTTAGTTGATGCTGTACTTTGCCTATTCCCTCGTAAGGGCCAAGCGTGAAGAAAATTGTTTGATAGTGGAAATGCAATTAATCTGTTACCCTTAAAATAAGGTTGGCATTCACTTCTTTCATATCTTACAAACCATTACTACCCTAGAAATTCTATACGTTTGGTGTTGCCTCAGAAGAATGCAAACTAAAATTCAAAATTATATGTAGAACAAAATATAGTCAACGAATGATGCATGCAACACAGATGAACGACAGTTGCTAGAATCATTCCTTCGATGCTATGCCAAGCGAGTGAGGCAAGCAATTGAGGATTCGCGTATTTAGTTTAGTTTTGCTGCACATATTTGATTGTTGTGTTTGTTCACAGTATGTACCGGTCTATTATGGGACGATTTTGAGTTGGCAGATATCTCTGAATCAACTCCCGACCGTTTTAAAAATATAGTAGACAACCCTATTAATTAATTTAACTTTTAATATAATTTAAATTATATTTAGATTATACCTTTTTTTAAATGGTTGACTTCTATGTCAGTTTTTTCTTTGTAGGTTTGTGATGTTGCTATTCCAAGCCAGTGAAATTTAAAGCTTACTCTTTACCCTTAAAAATATATTCATTTACATTCTACACATTTATGATTTTTTTTGCTAAAATGACTATTTATATTTAATCTTATAGTAGTGAAACAGTCTAGCACATATGAGCCTACTAGGATGCATGGGAGGTGAGTGATTTTGTTTTGTTGTCAGTATTAGCTTGATGTTAGCGAACTACATCACCGTAATATATAGTACAGCCTAATTATTAGACTTGTTACTAATGGTTAGTTCGATGTTGCGCACCATCCTTTATACTACCCAAGAGTATATACTGGTATTGTAGTGATTTTTTGTAAATGCTTTTTCATAGGCCTACACGATATCTCTTGTTGTGGGTTTTCTTTTTTTGTTTTTTTTCCCAACAGTGTTGGAATCCGCTCAGGCCTGGGCATTGCCTTTTTGTGAATAAATCATTCCAGTTCGAGTTTGGTTTTCCTATCCACCGTACCTACGTACCTACCTACTCATGGTATCCACCTCGTCGTCGGCATGTTGCCTGTCTAGCTGTTGGCCTGGAAAAGTAAGCTGATCGTACACCCACACCGTTATGTTATTCGAAGTTCAAAGTTCAGTGTTATGCTTACTAGCCAGACCTACTGGCCTAGATATAGCTTGAGAACCTGTGAATGATTTCGTGATGACGTAACCGGTTTTGTAGTGTGGGGCTTTGGCGTAGCCTACATGCTGACTGATATGCCAACTTCAGAATTACCCTGATGTCTGTCCATGGTTAATTCACAACAATCTTCAAGCAGCTTGATGCTTTGTTCGACATCATGGCTGGTACCAGAAATGGTTACGGGATTCACTGTTAGTGCCATCCACTTGATTGCCTTGCCCTGGCGGTGGAGCTTGCATGCCAGCCAGATCCCAGAGCTAGGCTACTGCAGCCAGGACTCCAGTCCCGGGCAGGTCCAGCAAAGCCGGACAGGTCGTTAGGGGAGAGTCCACACTAAAGATCTCGGTAAGCAGGGATGGTTGATAGAATGAGGCGAAGGAAGTATCTTTCTATAGCCTAGGCTACTGAGCTCTTGATCTCGGAGGTCGTGAAGAGATCATTTCGACTGGAAACAATGGTCAGCACACCCGCACAGTAAGTGTGCTGGCCCCCAGGAAAGCACTGGCAAACTACCGTTGTGCTCGCTTGCCAAGAACTGCACCGGATGACTAGAAGACTCATGTTGGTGTCATTGGGTGTGGTGGCTAACGCCCTACTCTTTGACACCAACAGGTGAGATGACTACATATCAGTTTATGTTTACATTGATGTAAGTTTTGTGCATATTTCCCTTGTGTATGTAATTTGCAGCAGTAGTTAGCAGATGTAAGAAAGAAAGCCCAAAGACCTTAATGTTTCTTCCTAACAGTGCTGTAAAGTAGGTCTCTAACATTTCACCACATCATCAGAGGCTGGGTTTGGGTCAAAGTATAGGCCTACCTCAAATTTCTAAGATAGGCTAATGGTTTAGCTCGTGTTTTCATAGTTGTGAGTTTCATCTCTCGCAGTTGGAGGATCGATAGGATCCTCTGTTGATCCTATTCTGCTTGAGCTGTTTATGGGCTGGGCATGCAGTGAACATACAATCGCTATAACTCAGTTATAACTGTATGAAGCACCACGATATTACATAACTCAACTCAGCCCCCAAAAGACCAACTTTGTGCTCAGCCATAATCCACCACCAAATTTATTTCTATGTACAGGGATTAAAAGCTTACCTTAAGTCTGACAATCCACGTCACTTACCTGGAGCCATCATCAGCAAGAGAGGAAGCCATCAAACTGTAAATCATCGTCTGGGTGGCAAAGCCTGACAGCATCAGTATTGATCAGAGCCTGAGACTGGCGGTCTGAAAGGCCAGAGCATCTCTGTGAAACAGGAGATTGCTTCTGTGTGCATTGACGACGCCATAAATAACGTTTCAACTACCGTCCTCTTATTTCCATAAACTATGACAGTGGATCTATGAAAAAGAATACACCCCCTGTACATGGTGTATTATTGCAAGGCTGTGTATCTGATATCAATCGTAATACTGGCTGGACGGGACAGTCTTGTGGTTCGAGCGTTGAGCTTGCGATTTGACGAAACTAGATGAGCCTGGGCTTGAGCAATCATCAGAACGCCCGTTCAAAGATATTTTTCCATGGAGTTGACATCAGTGTTGACTCTACTCCCCAAGAAGTCCTTCGGATAAGACTACAAACCGAAGCCCCGTGTGAGAACGCACGAAGAACATCTTACACACGAGTTAAAACCTGTTCTGCCTTTCAAGAGTAGGCCATTTCATGCTGGAGAGAATGGTTGGACAAAAACCTTTTTAAAACAAAACATACATACCTTGATGTTATGTTTAGATATCATTCCAGAAGTCTGAATATGGCTACCTTAATGGTGGGCAAAAATGATTGAGTACGCAAAACTCTCAACCTCCGAACTCTGACCGAGGAACAGGGGGAAAAAAAGATAGTACATGTATGTATGTATGTATGTATGTATGTATGTATGTATGTATGTATGTATGTATGTATGTATGTTATGTATGTATGTATGTATGTATTATGTATTATTATATGTATTATTTTTTTTTTTTTTTTTTTTTTATATATATATATATATATATATATATATATATATATATATATATATAGACCATCACATGCACAAGCATGACACTAAGCCTACCAGTGAGTTAGTATGAGCAAACCATTACCTTCCCCACCCCCACCCCCCAAAAAACCCCAAACCAAACAACAACAAACAAACAAAAACGAAACAAAAAACCTCACAAACAACAAAAGAAAACTAAACACAAAATAAAGACTAGGCCTATTTGGCATCATATAGCCACACTAACAAGTTCGCAGCAGCCTTGTAACAGCAGTTCACACAGGAACTGTCACGGGAGAGAGACAGAGGGAGGGAGGTGGATTACATTGGAGAATACGGTCAGTCAGCCGGGAACTATTGCAAAGATGCAGGCATGTTGAATGAGCACTTGGTGACTAATGTACGAGCCTCATGTTCAGGTAGTGGTTTGGTGTGAGCTTATTACAGTCCCAGGAGAGTTAGTTATCCCAATGTGGGCACTGGTACCATCTACCAACGGCCAATACATATGAAGGATTCAGGTGTGTGTGTACCTACACACACACGCGCGTGTATCATCTGTAACATCTACTTAGTGTGCCTGGCCTCGCGAATGTCCCGTTCTAAAGCCATTACACATGCCACACAGTGTACAATGTGACGTCAGACAAACGTACTTCCTTGGCCTTCCACTTCTCCACCTTGTATGAAACTGTTCCAGCGGTTAATTTTACGGTACTGTGCACAGCACATGGGGCAGGCCAACGTGCCTGGACTAAATTAATTAATGTGGGAGTCATTTACAAGAAAGCAGCCGCCCCAGGCTCGAAGGGCGACAGCTGTTCTCCATACTGGCCTATGACCCAGGTGGTCTGTCCCATAGGGGCATGATTTTGGTCAGTAGTATGGTCTGGTTGGCCGGTGTTTTTTTTCCTTTAAAAATAAAACATAAAAACTCCAATGATAAGCATCTCAGCCAAATCTAGCCAATGGTCTGCTGGGTAAGCCTGTACTTAATAAGAGGAACTAGCTCTTTCTACAAAATCCTCTTCTTCCCATGATCATCATTAGTAGGCTACTACAGTGGGACCCCTTATAAGAAAGTCGTGGAGACCCGATTTTAGGTTTTCTTATAAGCGGGCTTTGTTCTAAGTGGGCTTTCTTATATCCGAGCACCTGAAAACTATTCTAAATGTGCTTTCTTATAAGAAAGCAAAAGTGTAAATGAGTAAAATAATAGCTAATTGGACATTTCACAATGGTAAACCATAAAACAGCCGCCGCTGTGGCCTAGTGGTTAGGGCGTTGTACTCGTAATCTAAAGGTTGCGGGTTCGATCCCAGCTATTCCGCAATGGCGTTGTGCCCTTGGAAAAGGCACTTTACGGCTATTTTCTCACCCACCCAGGTGTAAAAGTGGTACCAACCTTGTGTTGGGGGTTAACCCTGCGATAGACTGGCGTCCTATCCAGGGGGAGTCTATGACTCTCAGTCGCTTAAGCCACAGAAACCGGATAAGCACCGGCCTGATGAGCCTTATGGCTCGGGACAGACTTTAACTTTAACTTTAACTAAACCATAAAACACACTCTATCTGCAATTACTCATCAAGTTTGTTGTTGCTGTGTTGCTGTTGCTGCTGTTGTTATTGTTAAGTTTGTTGTTGTTGCTGCTGCTGCTGCTGCTGCTGCTGCTGATGTGGTTGTTCTTAAATTGGTTCGTTCTGATCATGTTCTGTCTACATACGAATGAGATTTTAAACTGTAGCCTTTAAACTGTAGCCTTCTCCGTTAGTTGAAATTCAGTGACAACGGTATAATGTTCAAAATCAAAAGCATCTTACAAACACACACACACACACACACACACACACACACACACACACACACACACACACACAGAGGCGGGCGCGAGCGCCCGTAAATCTCTCTCTCTCTCTCTCTCTCTCTCTCTCTCTCTCTCTCTCTCTCTCTCTCTCTCTCTCTCTCTCTCTCCTCTCTAACCTATCCAGTCTCCTATTTTAGGGTCGTCTGGTATCCACACACACACACACACACACACACACACACACACACACACACACACACACACACACACACACACACAGGAATTCTGTGGATTCAACAACATTTATTTATTAACATTATTTTATTATTTACAACATTTATTTCTGTAATTAGAAACGAAAAACCATGACCAAAATAAAGCAGGAACTTTTTTCGGAAAGAGAATATAAAGTGATCGATGCTTGACTGTCGGCTCAAGATCTTCGGTGTATCAATTATCACAGGAATAAAAATCGTTTAAAAAATCGCAAAGAAACCTTGAAAAGTTTGAACAGATGCCTGACGGGTACTGAGAGAATATTTGACAGCCTCCCTGGTGGAAAGCGGTTGGAAGGCTACCATGGAAGTCACAGTTATGTATAGCTGTAGACTAAAGAAATAATCAAGGCAACCAAGGGTGATCTAATCGGATGATTTAAAAAAAATTCACTCGAGCACTAAAAATATAAGACAGGGCATGACTGTCAACAATCACTGACTTAAAGCTACAGATAGTACACTAAACACACACACACACACACACACACACACACACACACACACACACACACCACACACACGCACGCATGCACGCACGTGCACACCCCCCCCCCCCCCCCCCCACACCACACACAACACATGCGAGCACGCATGCATGCACGCACCCACCCACCCAATCCCCGTAACACTATATTAGACATAAAAACATTCTCTTTATTTCAAACAATTTCTACAGCTGGAAATTAGCCAGAACACAATTGCTACGCCCCACAAATTGGGAATAAGTTTATAAATGCCAAGCGAAAGCCTTCCAAACCTTTAAACCCCAAGTGTTCCCTTTTGTTTTAGTAGAATACGCTTATGCCTACATCGTTCCGGTATTCAGACTCCAAGCCATGTGGTAATATTGCGCGACAGTCATGGAGGTGGCAGTGAGAAGGTACTCAGTAAAGTTACATAACGGTAAATACTGATTCTCTGCTTTGTTAAAGGCAGTGCTCTGTTGACTTTATAATTATTAGCAATAGTATCAGTGTATTGCCATGTTGTTTGCATATTTCAGGGCCAAGTAGCGCTATCAAATAGCGAAAAGGGTTGGTTACTGTGTGTTACTGGTTACTGTTGGTAATGTATGATCCAGATCCAGTCAACAGGCCCTTTTGATAATAATGGGCTGGGTGCGTGGAGATAAACATCGGTCTGTTGGCAAGATTGAGAGGATGACCGTGGCATTGTATGAAGAGGTCATGAAGGTAACAGATTTGGAAATTTTGGAGAAGCTGTAATACAGGCACATGCTATTTTTCAAGAAAAATGAGTATTTTTAAAGGGGAGGGGGGGGGGAGGGGGGGGGGGTGAAAGTGGCTGGCTTTGATATGCCTTGCAGTGGCACCAATGTGTTCACAGGATTCGTGACAGGTATGACTGCACAGTGCAGTTCACAGATTGGATATATGCCATTTTTCCTGTGACTTAATGACTTCCATACTTGCTCAAACCACAGGATGCCACTGAATGATGAATCTTACCGTTTTACTTTCAGTTTCTGGCTATGACATGGACAAACATGACTTTTGGATATTTTCAAATATAAATTGCTGAACACAATGATTGTATCATGTATGAATAGGTTTTGGCTAGGTATGTTATATCATTGGAGGCACTCGTACATGGTTTAGAATCAAACATAAAGTTCAATAAATAAAGCCAAACATTTTATTGGGTTTTAGTTAATGCATGTGAAATCAATCATATAAAATGGTAACGCTACTTCTTTTTAAATGAAAGGAAATCATTTCATTATACAAGAATTTTATTAACCTTTCACAGTTTCTGAATATTTTGGGAGATGCAGCCTTGTTCACCTTCAAGGAATCACATTCTAGCCATCTGAAAAGATTTGACAATAATGCTGAAAACAAGTGAGAACAACAGTGATGTGTTTTTTTTCTGATGATTATACCAGGCTTAGTTAACCCTACAGTAGACACTTGTGCTAATGATTAAATGATGCTTTTTTCTGTTCTATAGGCTCGTGACAGAGGAGACCCAGAACTAATGCAGAGGAGCAGAAAAGAGAGAGGACTTGTGACAGTGGCTTCATGAGCAACAATGGAGAGGTAGGTGTTTTACAGATGTTTGACAGGTATCTTTTTTTTGTTTTTTTTTTGCTGCCTCGTCTTCTGTGACATCCCCGTACTGTTGCTCCCACACCGCTCTTTTCAGTCTCCCTGCCACAGCCATACCCTGATTAGCTGTGTTTCATCCTCGGGATTGGCAGTCCACAGGGAGCCCATCAGTATTAGGCCGCCATAGAGCCACCAGCCAGAGGGGCCCTGCACTTCTGCTGGGTCACTTTGGTGGTGTTCAGTGGTGCCTGTTCTGAGCTAACATACGCAGGACACCACATACTAAGCCCCCTACTAACAACAATATTAGCTCAGTCATGGAGCCATACTGAGTGAGTCACCCACCCAGGTGGCGACCACCACAACTTCCCTCAAATAACCGTCCCCCTGTGAACCTCCAACCCCAAAGGCTTTGACACAAACTCAACAGAGGCACAGAAGTGTATGGGGAAACCAAATCTTAGGTCACCTTGAGACCAGAGCAAGGGGGGCCACCGAATCAGAGGCAATCTTTATTATTGCATGATGATCAGTGGTGATGAGGATGATGTAATGATGCTGCTGTGGAAGTGCATCCGCTTTGAGACTACTTGACAGGGTTGTACTCTTCGCTTCCTATCATAATATATCCCGGCGTCAACCAGGCCCAAGAGATACAGACACCTGCAGTGTTGGTCAGGTAATTAGAGGAACAGTCTTAAAAATTTGCATCTGTAAAGTGGATGAAGCTCGACTGTGTGGTCCCAGTCTCCCCACTGAACCCATAGCACGCTCACTCTGGGTAGGAGTTGGCCGGAGTCAGAAAAATCCCTATGACTCTTATGGGATTCGAACCTGCGACCTTCCAGTCCAAAATCCAAGGCGCTAACCACTGCGCCATGGTGGCTGGTTTTTGACAGGTATCTTAGAGTGTATGTTGTCATAAAGGGTAGATCCTTTGTAGGTTGCCACTCTACTATGTACTTCAGCTGATGATGCCAGGTTGAGAAATTTAGCCTGTAAACTGACCACCACAATGTCCCTCAAATGACCATACCTTCCAAGCCTCTAAACCCCAAAGGCTTTGACATGAACTCACCACAGGCACAGAAGTGTATGGGGAAACTGAGGCAAGAGTAGGCCTGGTTTATTTAAGTTAAAGCATGGGTGATTTTTCTTCTGTTTTAAACAGAATTCCATTTGGGCGATTTTCAGATTTTTTCCATGAAAAAAAGAGGGATATTAGATTCAAAACCATGAATTGTTTTGAAAATGACAACCTGTGACAAACACCTTTAAAACCCTTGAAAGTCGAGGCTCGTTTATTGAAAGTATTCTCATTAAGGATGATGATGAAATAAACATCACACTTTTGTATGGAAAAGTTAAAAAGTTAAAGTCTGTCCCGAGCCTTAAGGCTCATCAGGCCGGTGCTTATCCCGGTTTCTGTGGCGTTAAGACTCCCCCCTGGATAGGACGCCAGTCTATCGCAGGGTTAACCCCCAGCACAAGGTTGGTACCCCTTTTACACCTGGGTGGGGTGAGAAAATAGGCTCCGTAAAGTGCCTTTTCCAAGGGCACAATGCCATAGCCGAAAGCTGGGATCGAAACCCGCAACCTTTAGATTACGAGTCCAACGCCCTAACCACTAGACTACTGCGGCGGCTTTGTATGGAAAAACAAAGGTTTAATTACAGGTAAGAGTGTGCGGTGCTTCACAGGTGGGCAGCTGCATGGTTATGTGGATGGGTGGGAGCTTATGTTTGGACACTGGGCTATGTTGTGGTATTTTCCGTGATATTATGTTTACATGTTGACTGTTTTTATGTGTAGCTTGTTACCTGCATAAATTTCTCTGTGAGATGAAGTATTTGGATTGAATTGAACTGAATTGAGTGCGTGGATGAAACAAACAAGGACTTGCAGGTGACAAAGTCTCCAAGGAGGTAAAAATCAATTTGGCACATGCACAGTAGGTCTCTGGAAGTCATATCCCGATCGCTCAGTTGGATGAATTTTTGTCATTCAGAGTTCAAAGTGACAAAGCAAAGTGAAAACTGTGCATTGAAACTTATGTAATAGACAAAAGCATCGGAGGCTATATTAACGAAGTAGCAACAAACAAAACAAGTGTTTTCATTGCATATGTGATAAAACATATCGGTATGTGTGCACGGTGGATGTGTGTGTGTGTGTGGTGTGTGTGTGTTGTGTGTGTGTGTGTGTGTGTGTGTGTGTGTGTGTGTTTGTGTTTGTGTGTGTAGCATGTGTTTATGTAAACAAGTTTTGGGGAGGCAAGAGGGGAATCATCGTTGATTTTGTAGAAGAGGTACTGAAAGGAAACCGATAATTAGAAAGAGGGGCTTTTTCCTTAGATTAACTGCTAGTTTCATTTGTCAATTGTGAGAAAGGGGTAGGATATGTATGGCTAGGTAACTGGGAATAGAAAATAGGCTAGCACATAAAAGAGCATAGTTTTTCTCCTGTGGTTTTATTTGGGGCTGATAACTATCTTCCGCCATTAATACAACTTTGGTTCCTTTGGAAACGGGCACAATTTTTCAAAAGTACAGTAAGCTGGAAATTGCTGATTTCAGAGCTGAAAAATTGTAATTTAATAGTGGGGAAATTCAAGAAATAATCAAGAAATAAGCAAGAAATAACCTATCTTTCGGTTTGATCCTTCGTTTAATTAATTTAGGTTCTTTACAAAACACCCCCAGTCCATTTGTATGCAAAGGTACGCTTCTGGAAACCACTGAGCTGATTTCAAAACTGGAACATGGTAATAAAAAATCCAACCATGGATGGTTGAAAGGACAGATGATTTGTGACTTAAAATTTCCAAAACCAGTGTCAAAAGCTGGGTACCATTGTGTCAATGTACCATTGTGTCCACATGGCTTACATATATACAAGCAGACACGCCAGCTGACCAACAGCATTTTCCCAGTTACTAATGTTATGTGCTAACACTAACACTAACCTTTACAGTAACCTTTGTTATCTTAACCTGGCCCCACATGTGGACACAAAAGGTAGATGGATATGATGATACAAGGCGTGACAGAAACTTTTTTTTCTGTTTTTTTTTCATTTTTAATGTGTAGAAGATTAAGGGGGGGGGGGGGGGGGGGGGGGGGGAGACGTATGTGAGAAGGGGCAGGATTGATAGCTAGCTGTATGTGGGAAGAGGCATGAAAATGGTTATGGCACAGTCATGGGTGTGAGTGAGTGTGAGAGCAAGAATAGGGAATGGGCAAACATGGTTGTTTTTTTTTTCTATGTTAGAGAGGAGGGGGAATGTTTTACTTTTAGCAAAACACTCATTTGAATAGAAAAAGTGAGGTTAAGTAGGAACTGCAGTTACCAAGATACTTATTTTGTGTGTGTGTGTGTGTGTGTGTGTGTGTGTGTGTGTGGTGTGGTGCGTGCGTGCGTGGTCGTGCATGCTAGAGAGAGAGAGACAGAGACAGAGAGAGACAGAGACAGAGAGAGAGAGAGAGTGTGTGTATACTGACATACATGCATGGATTCATGAAAGGAGGAAGAGTATGTATACATAGACCTTCAGTTTGTTGTAATTGTTTTTTGTCTGCTTCCCAGATTAGCATTTGGGGGGGAAGGGGGGGGGGGGGGGGAATCACCCGGTCACCCAGAATGTGCACTCAGACTCGTTAATCCTATCTAGGAATCACTGTGAGATTGACATTACACACTGAATGAGAAGTTTGGTGTATGACTGTTCAAGTACCTTGCCATATTATACTTATAGGCAGCTATACTTCAGAAGATTTTCTCCTTTAAAGGAGAGTGTAAGTTATGTTAAGAGCTTGTCATAGCTGAAGGCAATCTCAACACAACATTTTACAACATAACAACATTTTAGTGTAGGCCTTGGTAATTTGATGACATCACACAGCTTTTGGTTTGGGCCAAGTCCGTCATTTTTAATGTTTGCATTTTGTTTAGATCAGATTAACTGTAAGTTGATGAAAAAAGAATAAGAAGCATCAGACTAAGCAAAAGAACTAAAAGAGGCCAAAGAAACAGAAGAAGAAGTACAAGATAAAAGAACTCGTAAAGGAAAAGCACAATATTAACAAAGAAGTAAGCGTATGGAAAAAGAAGAAAATGCAAAGAAGACAGAAGCAGGTTAATAACAAAGTAAAGGGTAGAACCACAAGATCAACCAGCAAAAGGATCACCAAACAGAAAGAGCAAAATGAAGAAATGGGCATCAACCAAAACGCAACAACAGCAACAAAATTAGAGGCTAGGAAAAAATGGAAAGAACAGAATATAAAAAAAGGGGGGGGGGGTGTAACAGAACATGGGTAAGAAACAAAAAAGAAGAAAAGGATACAGAATAAAGGGACAAACACATGGGTGATGTTCCTTTCCAGTTTAAACAGAATTCTTTAAGGGCAATTTTTGGACTTAGAATACTATTTTAAAAAGAAAAACCAGATTGAAAAATATTTTGAAAAAAAAAAAAAAAAGATTGAAAACTGAATCTTTGAAAATGACCAAAATTGACAACCTGTGAAAAACTTCCCATTGAAAATCTTTGAAAGTCGAGGCTTGACTATCAAAAGTATTCTCATTAACAATGACAATAAAGATAAAAAATTTTTGTGAGAAAAATTAAAGTTCCAGACAGACACAGAATAACAGATGACAAATGTTTTAGTGGTGACTTTAAGTTAAATTCTTTATATCATTCATGGTTTTAGATAGTGGGGGTTTTCTTAATGAAATTCTTTGCCTTAGTAGTGACTTTCTGTATTGTATTCTTGGCTTATGTCACATGATCACAGTCTTGGCTTTATTCTTGGCTTTAGTGGTGATATGATCACATTCTTGGCTTTATTCATGGCTTTAGTGGTGATATGATCACATTCTTGCCTTAATGGTGAGTTTCTTTATTACATCCTTGCCTTTTAAGGGTGACTTTATGGCATTTTTTGTTTTAGGCTAGTGGTGACTTTCTGTATGACTGTCTTGGCTTTAGTGGTGACTTGATCACTTTCTTGGCTTTAGTGGTGACTTTATGGCATCTTTGTTTTAGTGGTTACTTTCTTTTGTAACTGTCTTGGTTTTAGTGGTGACTTAATAACATTTTTGGCTTTAGTGGTGACTTATCTTTTGCTTAGTGTGACTTATCATTTTTGGCTTTAGTGGTGACTTTATCACATTTTGGCTTTAGTGGTGACTTTATCACATTTTTGGCTTTAGTGGTGATTACTTTGTTGTGGTGCTCACATTTTGGCTTTAGTGGTGACATCAATCTTTTTAGTGCTTAACATTGTTTATGGTGAATGTAGTTCCACTTCAGCAATAGAATATTCCATTCTATAATGTGCTGAAAAACTGTTACTATCCAAACAAGCGTAAGCAAGATTTAAACAGGGAAAAAATGTGGCACTCTACTGTGGTTATATGCTGTCTTGGGCAGGGCAGCTTGATTTTCAGGAAGAGAAACTTACTGTGTAGTGTAGTGGTATGGCACTACTCTCCTGTGTTCTGCACTATGCTACATTATACTTTCATACCATGCATATTGTTATCATACTGTGCCATCCTATCCCATCCCATCCTGTCCTGTCCCATCCTTTACCATCCCAGGTTTTCAAATTTATTTATTTATTTTTGTGCTGTGAGTTGTATTGCAGATTGTATTAAATAGAAAATAAGTTGTGATATTCATGGAAAGGTTAACTTATTCACGTATGTGACATATTTGTTAGAAAGTAATAACCAAAGCCATGTTGGATGATGGATAGAAATATGTGTTGGGGTTTAGTTGGTTTTGGGGGGTCTTTAAAAAAAAAAAATTGGTGTGTGTGTGTTTGCTTCTTTTTTTTTTTTTTTTGGGGGGGGGGGGGGGGGGGGGTAATGTATTGGCATCATAGTTCAATACAGATTTCATGAAATTGACAACAATTGAATTTCATGAAAAGGAGAATTTCTGCTTTACTTTAATCTTTTTTTCCCTTTTTTTTTTGGGGGGGGGGGGGGGGGGGGGTAGGGGGGGGGGAGTGTTTTTGAGAGGGGTGGTGAGAGCATATGTGTAATAAATGAAATAAAAAGAGATCTGATTGAATCTTAGATCAAAGAAAAGTGTATGTGCTTGCCATAAGTGGGGAGAGGGGAGGGTTGTAGGTGGAGGTGTATGAGGTGAAAGACTTGATTTAATGTCTCCTTGTGTGTGTGTGTGCGTGCGCGTACGCGCACACACATGTGAGCTATGCGTACACATATTTGTGAATCTACAAGCAAATGTGTGCAGGGTTTTATTTGTTTTTTTCAAAATAATTCTTTTTAGTTTATTCCAGTGCTCTGAGTTAAATTGTACTACAGATTATGTTGAATAGAAAATAAGTTGTGATATCTATGGAAATGTGAACATGTTAAGGTATGTGACATCTTTGTCAGAAGGACCAAAACCATGTTGAATGATGGAAAGAAATGTGCATTTGGGGGTGGGGAAGGGTTTTTTTTTTTTTTTTTTTTTTTGTGGTTGGGGGGGGGGGGGGGGGGGTACTGGTATCATAGTTTTGTAAAGATTTAGTGAAAAAGAGCATTTTTGCTTTGCTTTTTTTTCTGTGTACTTTTGTTGGCTTTTTGAGAGAGTGTGTCACTGTGTGTGGTGGTGGGGGGGGGGGGGGGGGGGGGTATGTATGTACAACATTTATGAAATGACAGATATCTGATTATTATCTTAGATTAAAAAAAAGCGTGTGTGTGCAAGTTGGATTGGTGGGGGGGGGGGGGGGGGGGGGAGGGGGGGGGTGGTGATTATGAGGTTGTACTGTGTATGATGGGCCACCTGGAAAAGTGATGCAAGTCAAACTGATGTCAGTGACCAAAAGTGGTGAAGCATTGAAGACTGCTGAAAACCTCAGGCAAATTGTGTAGACATTCAGCAGTGTGTTTGCCTAATTTGTCCAAGTTGCTAATAACGATTCAAATGAATAGAGAGAAAGAGTGTGTGTTAGTTGGAATGGTTGGAGGGGGGGGGGGGGAGGGGGGATAGTGAGAGAAATGACTTAATACCTTGTGTGAGTGCGTGTGGGTGTGGGTATGTGTGTTTAGGGGAAGGAGGGGGGAAGAATAAGGTGAGAGATGTTAACTTAATTCCTCATCATGTGTGTGGGGGGGGAGGGGGTCACTATGTGTGTGCTTGATGAGGGGCAGGGGAGGGGGGAGAGGAGATGTCTTAATTCCTCCTCGCATGTGTGTGTGTGTGTTGTGTGTGTGTGTCAATCAATCATGATATCATTTTTTTTCCGTGTCTTGGTGCAGCGATCGCTTTTTTCTAGATTTTAAGATAGAAGAAAATATAACTAAATTCTCCACACATGTGTGTGGTGTGTGTGTGCTGTGGTGTGTGCGCTTGTGTGTGTGTGGGGTGGTGTGGTGCTGTAGGGTAGGAGATGTGACTAAATTCCTCCTCACATGTGTGTGTTTGTGTGAGTGTGTGTGTATGTGTAATGTGTGTGTGTATGTGTGTGTGTGTGTGTGTGTGTGTGTATGTGTGTGTGTGTGGTGTGTGTACATTGTGTGTGTGTGTGTGCTTGGTGTGGGATGGGGGGGGGGGGTTAGAGGAGATATGACTAAATTCCTCCTCGCACGTGTGTGTTGTACGTGTGTGTGTGTGTGTGTGTGTTGTGTGTGTGTGTGTGTGTGTGTGTGTGTGTGTGTGTGTGTGTGTTTATGTGGCTGCATACATGTGGTTGTAATCTGTATCATGGGTAACCTGGGAAAATTATGCAAGTCAGACTGATATCAGTACCCAAAACGTATTAAGTAGTTTATAGATTATTGAAAACCTTAGGCAGTTTTGCAGATATTCAACAAACTTGCAATACATATTTTTTTCAAGTTGCTTATTATTTTTCATGTGACCAGACATGGAGAGAGATAGCCCTTGTGCATAAGTGATGGTATCTAATCTGAATGTGTGTGTGTGTGTGTGTGTGTGTGTGTGTGTGTGTGTGTGTGTGTGTGTGTGTGGTGTGTGTGTGATTGAATCTACATGAAATGTGTGTTGGGCTTGATATTAAGTTTTTTATTTTTATTTTTCAAATTGATCTATTTATGTGCTGAATTAGTTGTAATTCAGACTGTGTTGAACAGAGAATAAACTGACAATGTTAACGTTTAAAAAAAAAATGAACACATGACATCTTTGTCAGAGAATAATGAACAAAACTATGTTGAATGAAGGAAAGAAATATTCACTTAAAGTGTTTTTTTTTTGGTATGTGTGTGAGTTGTTTTACTTTATGTTTTGGCATCATAGTTTAATATTATTTCTGTGAAAACAACCTTTTTTTTTTTTTAGAAAGAGATAGAGGTGGTGTATGTTGGAAACTTTATGAATGAAAGACATCAGATTAGTACCTTAAATTGAAGAACAGTATGTGAGTGTGCATGTTGGATGAGGGGGCAGGGATTATGAGGTTGTAATGTGTGTGATGGGCCACCTGGAAAAATGATGCAAGTCAAACTGATGTCATATGATCAGAGAGAGAATGTGTAAGTGATGTGTGTGTGTTGGGGGGGGGGGGGGGGTGAGAGAAGTGACTTAATGCCTTGTGTGTGTGTTTATGTTTGGGGTGAGTAGGGGGTGGAGAACGCGGTGAGAGATGTGAAACATGTGCAGTGTGTGTGTGTGTGTGTGTGTGTGTGTGTGTGTGTGTGTGTGTGTGTGTGTGTGGTGGGGGAGGAGGGGGGTGAGTCAATTCCACTTTGTGTGAGTAAATATGTGTATGTGTGTTTCACTGTATATTATGTGGGGGGGGGGGGGGGGGGGGGGGGAGTCAATTCCACCTTTTGTGTGAGTGAATGTGTCTGTATGTGTGCTTGGTGAGGTGGTGTGTGTGTGGGGGGGTAGTCAGGGGAGAGATGTCTGAATTCCTCCTTGTGCATGGGGGGGGGGGGGGGGGGAGATAAAAGGAGATGTGACTAAAGTCCTCCTTGTGTGTGTGTGTGTGTGTGTGTGTGTGTGTGTGCGTATGCGCTTGGTGTGGAGGGAAGGGGGGGGGGGAGAGGAGATGTGACTTTATTCCTCCTCGCATGTGTGTGTGTGTGTGTGTGTGTTTGTGTGTTTGTGTGTGGCTGCATACATGTGGTTGTAATCTGTATCATGGGCAACCTGGGGAAATTATGCAAGTCTGACTGATATCAGTACCCAAAAGGTGTTAAGTAGTTAAAGATTACTGAAAACCTTAGGCAGTTTTTGCAGATAATCAGCAGTCGACTTGCATAATTTTTTCAAGTTGCCAAATTATCTTTTATGTGACTAGACATGGAGAGAGATAGTTCTTGTGCATACATATGATTATCTGCTATCTGAATAGGTGTGTGTGTGTGTGTGTGTTGTGTGTGTGTGTGTGGGGTGTGTGTGTGTGTGTGTTGTGTGTGTGTGTGTAAATACTATGTGTACACATACTTGTAAAGTTGCATGAAATGTGTGTGTATGATAGGATTTGTTTGTTTTTTTTCTCTTCAGATTAATCTATTTAATTGGTGAGTTAGTTTAAAGATAGTGTTGAACACAAAATAAGCTGTGGTATCCATATAAATGTTAGCATTTTTACATATGTGACATCTTTGTCAAAAAGTAATGACCGAAACATGTTGAATATTAGAAAGATATCTTAATTTCGTTTTTTTTGTGTGTATGTGTGAGTTCTTTGCCTTTCTTTTTGTTCTGTTTTTTAAAAGATGTTTTGGCATCATAGTTTGATATAGATTCAGTGAAAAAGTTTGCTTTGTTTTTATCTTTTTATTTTATTTATTTATTTTTTTACTTTTCTTTTTGAGAGAGATAAAGATATTATATATATATATATATATATATATATATATATATATATATATATATATATATATATATATATATATATATATAATGTGGCGCTCCACCACGAAATGAGTCGCTTAGCACATAACCACTTTTCTGCTAGGAGCCATTAAAGGCAGGTGGGGTCAAGTTGGCAATTTTGAGATTTTGATAGATTATTAAAGTATAGCCATTATTCTACCTTATAGTGAATATCAAATCATAATTTTGTTCCTTTTACCTTTATACGTGTTTTAAAAAACTCAAGCGCTCATTCTGACCACCTATTAGGATGCTAAACTTGTCAATTTCTCATTTTGTCATTTCCTGCAGTCAAGCATTTCAACTTGCAATAACTTTTCCTAGAATTGTCCGATTTTCAATCTGTTCTTTGTATTGTATAGCCATTTTATTGCAGTTTGATAACATGTCAGTAATTAAAAATTGACCTCTGGTGCAATGCGTCTCATTATGTGGTGGAGCGTCACATATATATATATAACATTTTATTTAGTCGCTTGTGTATTTTCTTCTTTGTGCGTGGCAATTTTAAAAAAAGAGATTGGGCTGTGAGTAAGTTATGTTACGGGTGTTGAAATCGAAACTTTTGATATTCATATTGGGAATATTTATGTATGTAACATGTTTATCAGGGAGTAATGCTCAAAATCTTGAATTTGACAATGGAAATAAATATGCATTTTGACTGGGTTTTTTGTTCTTCTTTTGATTGTGATTTAATGATGGCAATGAAAATGCATTTCGACTGGAGTTTTCTTTCCTTTTTTTTTTTTTTTTGAAGATGTCTATTGGTTGCTTTTCTTCCTTGTGTCATATCAGCATCACAGTTCAAAAGAGATTGTTTCAAAACAATTTTTTTGAATCTACTTATAATCTATCCATACTTGGTAGGGGGGGGGGGGGAGAGAAAGAGAAGGGGAAAGAAAGAGTATTCTGGGAATAATAATGATATGAGATGTGATTTAATGCCTCTGTGTGTGTGTGTCGGGGAGGGAGGGTGTGGAGAAGGGGGGGTTACACTAAGAGAGAGGAGATGGGACTGGATGCCTGTGTGTGTGTTGTTGTTGTTGGGGGGGGGGGGGGGAGGGGGCTAGACTAGGTCACAGGAGATGTGACTCAATGCCTCCTTTGTGTGTGTGGTGTGTGTGTGTGTGTGTGTGTGTGTGTGTGTGTGTGTGTGTGTTGGAGGGGGGAGTAGAGTACGTTAGAGGAGATGTGACTAAATGCCTTCTCATGTTTGTGTGTGTGTGTGTGTGTGTGTGTGTGTGTGTGTGTGTGTGTGTGTGTGTGTGTGTGTGTGTGTTTTGTTGGAAGGGTGGGTAGACTAGGTCAGAGGAGATGTGATTAAATTCCTCCTTGTGTGTGTGTGTGTGTGTGTGTGTGTGTGTGTGTGTGTGTGTGTGTGTGTGTGTTTTGGGGGGGGGGGTAGACTAGGTAAGAGGAGATGTGACTAAATCCCTCCTCATTTGTGTGTGTGTGCGCACGTGTGCGCTTGTGTGTTCGTGTGTGCGTGCGTGCATGTATTCACTATTGTGTATGGTGTGCAACATGGAAAATTTTTGCAAGTCTGACTGATATCAGTGACCCAAAACCTGTCAAGTCCCTGAACATTACTCAAAGCTTAGTCAGTTTTTGCAGACAACCATCAGTCAGCTTTCATAACTTTTCCAAGTTGTCAGTTACACAGTATATGACATTGTAATTTTATGTGCCTATGAGTTGGCTGTCTGTTTGATTTCATTTGGTAGGAAATTTTGTTTTTGTTTTTTTTGTTTTTGTTAGTGCATTTTCTTTTTTTGTGTGTGAAGTTTGTTTTTTAATCATTATTGATTGGCTGTGAGTTAGTTATACGGATTGTGTTGATATAAAAATGTTTTGATATTTATGGAATTTTCTTGACAATATGTGACACGTTTGTCAGAATGTGATGCCCAAAACAGTCTTTGATTTGATGATGGAAATGAAAATATGTTTTTTCACTGTTTTTTTTTTCTCTTTTGATGTCTGTTGTTTGCTTTTCCTCTCTGTGCTGTATCAGCATCATAGTTTTTAAGAGATGGTTTGAAAACATATAATTTAAAAAATTTTTGATATACTTTTGTGTTTTTTTGGCTAGAAAGAGGAGAGTATTCTAGGAATTTATAAAAGGAAGGCTATCTGATTACTATCTTAGATTGAACAAAGGTGTGTGTGTGTTGGTGGGGGGGGGAGGTGTTAATAATGTGATATGAGATGGGATTTAATACCTCGTGTGTGTCACTTTGTGTGTGTGTGTGTAAGTTTTTTTGTGTGTGTTTGTTTTTTTGGGTTGTTTGTTTCTTTTCATGGGGGAGGGGGGGAGGGCGTAGACTAGGAAAGAGATGTGACTAAATGCCTCCTCATTGTTGTGTGTGTGTGTGTGTGTGTGTGTGTGTGTGTGTGTGTGTGTGTGTGTGTGTGCTTTGTGGGGGGAGGGGGTTAGACTAGGCGAGAGAAGATGTGACTAAAAACCTCCTCATTTGTGTGTGTGTGTGTGGGGGGGGGTTGTGGTGTGTCTTTTGTTTGTTTTAGGGAGGTTGTTTGTTTCTCCTTCTTTTTTCCAGAGGGGGGGGGGAGCAGGGGGGGGGGGGGGGGGGTTAGACTAGGTGAGAGGGGATGTGTCTAAATGCCTCCTTGTGTGTGTGTGTGTGTGTGTTGTGCGCATGTGTGTTTGTTTTGTTTGGGGAGGGTTATTTATTTATTTATTTATTCTTTTATATCGAGGATAACAGAATAAGCAATCATGTGCTTTTTTTCATCCGGTCCCCGTGTGTATGCAGTTTTGTAATATTGTCATCTGTTCCCACCGGCACACGATGGCCTACTCTTACGAAAAGCAGAACAGGATTTAACGTGTGCGCAAGATGTTCTGCGTGTGTTCGCACACGGGGCCTTGGTTTAAAGTCTCATCTGAAGGACTTTTGGGGAGAGTGGAGTCGGCACTGATGTTAACTCCAGGAGAAAAATTTCCTCGACCGGACTCGAACCCGGGTCGTCAAATTGCCAGCGCAATGTTCTGACCACTAGGCTATCCGTCCCCTAGACTAGGCAAGAGGAGATGTGACTAAATTCCTCCTCATTTGTGTGTGTGTGTGTGTGTGTGTGTGTGTGTGTGTGTGTGTGTGTGTGTGTGTGTGTGTGTGTGTGCGTGCATGTATTGTGTATGATGGCAACATGGACAATTTTTGCAAGTCTGACAGATATCAGTGATAAAAACCTGGTCAAGTCCATGAACATTACTAAAAAACTTGTTTTTGTAAACAACTATCAGTCAGCTCGCAAAACTTTCCTGAGTTGTCAGTTACGCAGTAATTAACATTGTAATTTTATGTGTGTAGGAGTTGGCTGTTTTTATTTTTTAGTTTGTGCTTTTTCTTTTTGTGTGTATGTGAACTTTTAAAAGATATTTATTGGCTGTGAGGTTGTTACAAGACCGATTGTGTTGATATGAAAATGCTTTGATACTTATGAAAATTCTGGACATATTATGTGACATATTTGTTAGAATGTGATGCCCAGAACCATCTTTGATTTAATGGTGGAAATGATTATGCATTTTGAGTGGAATTTTTTTTTTTGGATGATGCCTGTTGTTTGCTTTTCTTCTTTGTGCTGTATCAGCATCATAGTTTAAAAGATATTGTTTGAAAACCTTTAAATTTTTTTAATACTTTTTTGGGGGGAGAGAAAGAGAAGGAGAGAGAGAGAGTATTCTGGGAAATTATGAAAGGAACCTATATGCTCAGTATCTTAGAATAGATTGAACAAAAGTGTGTGTGTGTGGGGGGGGGGGGGGGGGGATAATGGTTGTGATATGAGATGAGATTTAATACCTCATGTGTGTGTGTGTGTGTTTTGGGGGGGTGTTTGGGGTTTTTTTTGGGGGGTAGAGGTACACTAGGAAAGAGGAGATGTGACTAAATT
>CM060318.1:87384165-87446665 GCA_030674155.1 Stramonita haemastoma | reverse complement strand
CATCCAGATGGGGAAATATTTCTGGGGTAAAACACACAGAGAAGTCACCCTGGTGTCAAATATACCTCCTGCTCCCTCCAGCTCCCTCTCTCTCTCTCTCTCTCTCTCTCTCTCTCTCTCTCTCTCTCTCTCTCTCTCTCTCTCTCTCTCTCTCCTTCCCTCCCTCCCCTCTCCTCCCCCCCCCTTCTTCAACACCCCCTCCCTCTCCCTCCCCTCACCACATGTCCCCAGCCACCTGTCATAATTGCTTTAAAAGATTTCAAATTTTATAAATATATATATTGTGTGTGTGTGTGTGTGTGTGTGTGTGTGTGTGTGTGTGTGTGTGTGTGTGTTGAAGGTGGATGTCTAAAGATGTTATAAAAAAAAAAGATTGTCCTCAATTTAAACTAATAATAAAATAAATAATAAATAAAAATATCAAAAACAGTTTAAGAAAATAACAATTATTGTCATATTATAAAGAAAAGGACATGGAAGACCAAGACAAGTCTTCTAGTGAAATGCAGTATAAAAATTGTGATGATTTTCTAAAGCACATATTCAGGAATAATGATATTAATACAATGTAATTTCTAGAGCACT
Organism: Stramonita haemastoma; assembly: GCA_030674155.1. Taxonomy (NCBI): domain Eukaryota; kingdom Metazoa; phylum Mollusca; class Gastropoda; order Neogastropoda; family Muricidae; genus Stramonita; species Stramonita haemastoma. The sequence continues at coordinate 87,446,080 of CM060318.1, read as the reverse complement.
GAATGAGTGAATCTTGCAAAGCAAACTAATTAAAGCACTAGCAGTTGAATCATTCAAACACATGTGACTACACAAAAAAATTGGTATATTTCAAATTTAGACAGTCACAAATGCACACGCACGTACAAAATTAAACATTCTTTTATCTAAAAAAACAACAAACAAATAATTTAAAAAAAAAAAACAAAATTCAGGAGTAAAATATTTTGCTGGTAAAACACTGTTCTGTCAAACTGTCTAGCTGTCAAACATACTTCATTATCCCTCCCGTTCCTTGATCTGATCTCCTCTCCATTCCTTCTGTCTCTCTCACCCCTCCCACTCTCTCTCCCCTGTCCCGCAATCTCCATCCCCTCTTGCCTTTCCCTTACTCTATACCCCAACCATATTATATATATATATATATATATATATATATATATATATATATATATATATATATATATTCATGATTTGGTATATATTATATTCAAGATTTGGTGTCATTAAATGATTTTGCAGAAAAAATGATCAGGATGCAGCCTTAGTTCTCTTGCTTGTGAGTGCGTGCATGTGGTATTGCATTGTATAGCACTATCAGTCACAGCAGATTTCTCTGTTAAAAATATGGGCAGCTTTCTCCAGGAAGAGCACATCACCACAATAGCAGTGCCACCTATGGTTTTCTTTTTTTTTTCTTTCTCTCTGCGGATATAGGTGTCCCTGAGAGAGTGGATTTTTTCTACATATTTTTTGCCTGGGACAATTCTCTTGTTGCTGTATATTCTGAAATGTATGCTAAATACCAAATGGCACATGGGGTCTTGTTTGTCAACTCATCCAGAGAACTAGCACCCAGACCATCACTCAAGGTGAAGTGGATGGGGGGAAGTTTGGACCCACATGGGGATTGAACGCATGATTTCTTGCTGTTAAGACAGAAGTGTTACCCAAGATAACTGATACATGGTCTGTGTGTGTGTGTGTGTGTGTGTGTGTGTGTGTGTGTGTGTGTGTGTTGGGGGAGGGGTAGATGCAGATATTGTTAAAGACAATGATTTTATGTTAATTTTTTTATGTTTCCAGGGCTGGTGTACCTGGACAGACAAGACATCAGAGCTGTTTTGGAGCGCCACATCCAACCATGTGTAGGTGTGAGTGCATGTGTTTCTATGTGGGGGACGGGATAGCCTAGTGGTCAGAACATTGCACTGGTAATCTGACAACCTGAGTTTGATTCCCGTTGGAGGGGATTTTTCCCTGGAGTTAACATCAGTGCCGACTCCACTCTCCCCAAAAGTCCTTCGGATAAGACTATAAACCATGGCCCTGTGTGCGAAGCACGCAGAACATCTTGTGCACACGTTGAATCCTGCTCCAGTTTTTGTAAGAGTAGGCCATTGTGTGCCAGTGGGAACAGATGACATTTACAAAACTGCATACACACGGGGACGGATGTAAAAAAGCACATGAGTGCTTATTCCATTATCCTTGATATAAAAGAATAAATAAATAAACAAAAATACAGTTGCTTTTGACACCTAGCTGACGTGCTGTGGCTGAGGGGTTAGGAACCTTAAACTTCAGTTCTCAGTCTCCATGAAGTAGAGAGTTTGAATCTTGGCAGCACGTCTGGTTTTCTTTTTGATATCTTGTCTCTGACCGCTTGACTAATCATCATAAAACTGTTCAGTTTTCTTGTCAGTGTTGACGGATGTTGGTGCATAGGCCTGAATGATGTTGAGAACAAGATGTCTGGTGTTAAGCTTCAGAGAGCGGATATGATCACTACTTGTACTAAAGCTTTTCATTGCTGCAGCCTGTGCTCTGTCCAGCACAATAGGAACACCTTGGCCCTGGATAGGGATGTACACAATAACACAAATTTGTGAAAATAAAATAAAAATTATTTTAAAAAAAACAACAAAAAACCCCACACAAAAACTTGTGCTAGCCCAAACACACAAAAAATCTACAAACATGCGAAATATTAGTATTACAGTGTTATCACAACAACATCAGGATGAAAAGCGAACTGCAGGATAGACAGTGAAAATGGTTGTGACTGCCATTGTTTGGATTCGTTTTGCAGTTGGCAGTGAAACGTTATTTATTTCAGAACTATCAGACTACCTAATCAGTTCTCTAATTTCTTCTCATTATCCATTCATTTCAAGGTGAATTAGACAACTGTATAGATCTTTTGGAAATAAATGTAAAGAATGGGGTAGAGAAGGAATGGTGAAAAATAGGGGTGAAATATTGTCCAAAAGGTTAATACTATTGCAGATTTCCTACCACTGGCCAAAGAATCATTTCAGTAACTGCCATTATCACGGCTTGCTGGGAATGACACACAATACCTTTAATATTATTGCCATATTTCTCATTTAAGTCAACTCTTTTTTTCTTATGTAAACTATTGAGCACTTGGCAATCAAATAATTATATGGTGGACTGAAATTATACCGGAGCAAGCACATGTCACATTTTTGGATACTTAGTATTTCAAGTCTTTAAACACAATTTATGGATTATCATATGAAAATTCATGAGAAAAATGTTTTGGAAATGACCTGTTCAAATTGTAAAACATAGATTTTGCAAGAACAGAATCACTTTCAAATGACCATAAACTTAGGCCTGTCGTAGAGTTCATTATTGTGCAGGTGTTTTTTGAAGCACCTCAGTTTCCTAAAGAATTCATACCTTCTCATAAATAGCATTCTTGACAGTTTTGATTAATGTCTATGTCGAGAGTTAAAACTGTTTTTGACTTTTTGTGAATTTGTGTCCAAAATTTCGTGTAATTTATGAGTAAACGGGTGTTTTAAAACAGTAGTTACAACAGTCATCAGTGTATGTAGTGCCAGCTTTCCACGCGTCCATGCCTCTGACAGGCCAGCTGCCAGCGTGGTCGCGCTGAAACTGCAGATGGCTATCTCAGTGTAGCCTATACAGCTCTGGTTATATTGTGAAGTACTTACTGATAGGAAGGATTTTTCTGCAACTGTATGTTTCTGGTATTATTAACTGTGGTGTATGGTGACTGGTGTCGGTCACTGATGCCTGCATGCTTACTATTGTGTCTTTGTTAGGGAAAAGTGTCATAGTTGACCAAGTGTCCTAGGATCTGGTTTTCTTATATATGTCTCGAAAGGTTAAAATCCTTGTATCAAATAACATTTTGAGCCAAATTGTTGTGAGCGCTTTATATCTTCCTCAGCATCTCTATGTGTGCACAAAGTAGCTGATGTGATATGTATGAAGAAATCTCATGTTGCGGTCCTAGGGATAGATAATAAACATGCACAGCAGTGTTTGTACATGATTTGAAAAGATGGCACTGAAGAGGAAAGCATATGATGATGCGAGTTGTTCTAGACTATGTATTTGTTTTCAGATTTGATCAGTGAAAATTATCCATTGATTTTCTATAGCTTTGTACCAGAAAATGAAACTCAACTGTAAACATGCCTGTTGAAGCTACTTGGTGATGATATTTCACTGATGATACTGTGTTATGTTATAACTGATGTGTGCAAATGGTTATACTGTGTCTTTTGGTAACTGATCAGGATGAAGGAGGCAGCATCACAAGACAGTGTTACGCCCAGACAGGAAGAGGCTTTGCAAGAGCACGGAGCAAGTCATCATTGAAGTTGGGGGTTGTGGGTGGAAATATGAATGTTTTGGATGGCTTTAGTTTCAGTAGCAGGTATGTGCAGTGAAGTACTGTTTTGGATGGTAGTAGTTTCAGTGGCATGGGGTTGTGGTAATTTTTAAAAAAAGGTAACAGTGCCCCATAACCTATGTGGTCGTAGGGGAGCAAGGCATCAGAGACCTCAGCTTCTTTAGGAGCCAGCTTATTGAGGGTGGCGCCCATCTCCTCTCCCTTGCTGCTTTACCTTGCCTGACCCTGAGGAGGGTAATTACCCATTTAGAGCTGTGTGAACTGGGAACTGTGTTGAAGCCAAGTACACAAACGGTCACCCATCCACTTGTTAACCATACTGATGCTGCTTTGGGGAATGATAAATAATATTTCACATGACTGTAGTGTCACTACTGAGAAATAATAGATATTTCACATGGCTGTAGTTTGACCACTAGGGAATAATAAATAATATTTCACAAGGCTGTAGTGTTACTACTGAGAAATAATAAATATTTCACATAACTGTATTGTCACCACTGCGAAATGATAAATATTTCACAAGGCTGTAGTTTCACCACTAAGAAATAATAAATATTTCACATAACTGTATTGTCACCACTGCGAAATGATAAATATTATTTCACAAGGCTGTAGTTTTACCACTGAGAAATAGTAAATACTATTTCACAAGGCATGTAGTTTTTACCACTGAGAAATAGTAAATACTATTTCACAAGGCTGTAGTTTTACACTAGAATAGATACTATTCCAAGGCTGTAGTTTACACTAGATAGTAAATACTATTTCACAAGGCTGTAGTTTTACCACTGTGGAGTATTTCAGTATCAATTGTCTGTGACTTGTCTCTGAAAGTAAAACTGAAGGGTAAGCATGCCTGTTTTCAGCACTGGGGATTTTTTTTTTTATTTGGGGGGGGGGGGGGGGGGGGGGGGTGTAAATTAGTTTAGGGGTTTTTTTTTTGGGTGGGGGGGGAGGGATTGCTTGAGTTTCTGTGGCAGTTGTGTATAAATAACATAGTATTATGGAGGGCTATAGTTTCAGAATGATCAAGTTAAAAATACTTCAGTTGTCCCATGAAGGGTAATTACAATACTGACACACACAGGATTGATAGAATTTATAATCTCAAAATGATAAAAACAATTTGGGGGGTGGGGAGGGAGGGGGGGGGGAGGAGATTACTGAAGTAGTATATAGGAGAGCTTAAGTTAAAGATTAGAGCTGGTTTTCAGATTGTAAAGGGGGGGGGGGGGGGGGGGGGGGGGGATGAGACTTTAAATGAAGTGGGTGCTTCAGTACAACTCCTTTGCAATCATGATCACTCCCTCTGCCTCGCTCAGATCTCCTGGAAAAATTAGTCCCTGCCTCTGATTGTCAGTGGCTTCATCCCTGAAAGTGGAACTTGAAAGTAAGCATACCTGCTACTGCATTATAACATTACCTCCCCCCCCCCCCCCCCATCCCCCCCCCCCCCCCCCCCCCCCCCCCCCCCCCCCCCCCCCCCCCCCCCCCCATCCTTCAATCTTTTTTGCCTCATATTTCTGACACTCTACCACATGAGTCACGTTGCACCAAACGTCAAATTTTTAGATATTGACATTTAATAAATCTGCAAAAAATAAAAGATTTTGGGTAATACAAACAGATTGAGAATCGGACAATTCTATGAAAAAGATATCACAAATTGAAATTATGCACTGCGGGATGTGGCAAAGTGAGAAATGGACCTGTTTAGCATCATAATAGAAGGTCAGAAGGAGGGCTTGGGTATTTTAAAAAGCGTTTTAAAGCGAAACGAAAGAAAATACACCTTGACATTTCAGTAAAAGGCAAAGCCTATAGTTTTATAATCGATCTTAATCCTAAAATCATGATCCTGACCCCCACCTGCCTTAAGTGCTCCTATTGCGAAAGTTGGTTTGGTGCAAAGCGACTTATTTCGTGGGGGAGTGTCACATTCAACAGCATCCAAAATAACCATTATTTACCCCTCTCCCTCCTACACACTGTCAAATCATTCCTATGCTGACATTCAACTGTCAGAACTTAAGCCATCCAAATATTCTGCTGCATTTCCACCCCCACCTCTCTCTGTCTCTGTCTGTCTCTCTCTCTGTCTCTGTCTCTCTCTATCTATTATCCTCGAATAAAAGAATTTTGCCTTGCCTTTGCCTTGCCTTGCCTTGCCTTGTCTCTCTCTCTCTGTCTCTCTTTTCAGTGCTGATTTAAAGCCATCTAAAATACTTGCATCCTAGGTAATACCACTTGTGAAATAAAAAAAGCCCAAAGGGACTACAACCCTCACCTATCCACCCCCTTTGCAGCAGCTTATACAAAAAGATGTTTACTGCAGCCCTATTACAAGAGTCTCCCCCCCCCCCCCCCTTCTCCCTCAACCCTTGTTTCAAAAATTGGATGGAGAATGTTCATTTCTAAATTGGCTGCGGAGGGGGAGGGAAGGGGGTTCGTGCATGCCTGTGTTTTTGGCTTCTTTTATTTGTGCGTGTGTATGTGTGTGTGTGCGCTTTGATCTGTGTGTTGTATGTTTATCAGTGATTTACCTTGACTGAACAAACACTACCTTCCACAGCAGCACAGTCGTAAAAACATGGCTGCACTTCTCTTCACACTTGTTGAAATGTAATTTGAAATACTACGCCACACCCAGCTCTCTTACCAAAATGCGACCATCATAACGCACCCATCTCCATAGTAAAATAAGGCAATCTAAAAAGGCGACTGCAATAAGAAACCCACCTCTGCTTGTAAAAGAAAGTGATGCAAAATATGAAAAAAAAGCCATCATCATGTGTGAAACAAAACCGTCCAAGATGCATTGTGGTGAGCTCCCGTAAAGATGCAAAATAAAGCCATCTAAAATGACCATCTTGAAACCCACCTCAACATGGGAGACTGCTTTTATAACTATCGTTGTAATAAACCACGGCCACATGTAAAATAAGCCATCTTTAATAAAATATTAAAAAAATAAATAAAAAAACAGTAGTAGTAAACTTTCACATATGAAATAAAATCATAAGAAATAAAACCATCATAATAAACATAACCACATATTGGCTATATTTAAAAAATAAATCAATGATAAACCCACCACATGAAATGAAGCCACCTAAAGAAACACATGTCCACTTACGAAATCTAAAAAATGATCATCAGTAATGAACCTTGTAAAATAAAGCTGTTTTAAAAAAAATCATCATCAATAATAAACCTTGTAACTAATATAAAGCTGTCTTTCAAAACGGCAACCATCAATGATAAACTTTATAACCCTGTATAAAATAAAAGCCGTCTTAAAAAAACAAAACAAAAAAAAACCCACCACCAATAACAAATCCACCTTCACATTATAAAGCCATCTTTAAAAAACAACAACAACCCAGAAACAATGATCAGTAAACACTTCTACAATAAACACTTCTACGCATACAAAATAAAGAAATAAAGCCATGTCATATACCCTCCCCCCTCCACATGTGAAACAAAGGAATTACATAATTATCCAACTGTTGCATTAAATCCCATAACCATTGTGTGAAAACAGCCACCCATTATACAAACGTTATAAACCTACCTTCACAACCGAGATAAACCTCGTAACCACAGTGAAATAAAAAGAAACTTGTCAACATTAAACCGTGAAATGAATGTAACATTAACTCAATCACATGTGAAAAAACCAATGAACTGTAACATTAAACCACATATCATGGAAGATTAAACGAGATGAATTTCAAATAACCCATAACATTGAAAAAACAATGAAAATTCAACATAAAACCACCTCCACATGTGAAATGAACCCCACAACCAAGAAAAATAAGCCAAAGTACAACTTTGTGATGAACCCACCTTCAAAGGTAGAACAAAGCCGTCCAAACTACACCCCTGTAAACAAATAAACCCACCACCAATGTAAAATAAAGCCTTTAAAAATGCAACCATTGTAATTGGCCATACAACCACCATTATAAACCCACACCCACTGTGAAACAAAGCCATCTTGCGTATAACTGTTGTTAATAAATCCATGTGAAAGAAAGCCATCCAATACAAACCTGATGATGAAACCCACAGGGTCTGGGTTAGCATTGTAATTGAGCATTGCACTCTAAGTTTGACAGTCTGGGTTCAAGCTATCACCGAGATGGGAGGATTTTCCCCCTGGAGTTTATCAGTACCAACTCCACTTCCCAATAGTCCTTCAGATGAGACTTTACATTCCTATACACACACATCTTGCACTCCATGTAAACCCAACCCATTCTTCCTTTCAGAAAAGCAGGCCATTGCATGCTGGCAAATATGGATGATGAAAGTGTAAACGCTGTTGTCCTGTTTGGACATCATCCCTGAAGTAGGAATGTGGTTACCTTTCTGGTGGACGAAACCAATCGCAAGCACAAACATCTCGCCATGGGTGAATTTGAGGTCTATCTGAGGAACAAATTTTTTTCCAATGGGTAAAAAGACGTAATCCTTTTAGTAATATTGTTGCTGACCTTTTGAACTCCTTACTTAAGACTAAAATCTGTTCCCAAAACTAACATATATTTTGGGGGGGAATGATTGAAAACTTCACACAGTTATTTAAATTTGACAAGCCCTCCTCCCCCCCCCCCCCAAAAAAAAAAAAAAAAAAATCAAAGAGCAATTTGCAACTGTTTGATAAGGATTCATTTAAAGAAAATGTTTAGGTGGGGGTGGGGTGGGGGGGTCATTCATTAAACTGTGAGACATGGGTTTGAGCAGGTCCCACATTAGCTTACTAGGGTCTACTAGGCTAGGCTACTAAACTAATGCAAGCCATAGGACTTGTCCCATCCAAGTCGACTGGCATTGTGGGAATATTAGTATTGCACAGTTGCAGGCTTACATGACTTGTAGTTCTGGATATGTTTTTATCTCTGTGAGTTAAAATTAACCGGGTGGACTTTTGAAATGATATAAAATAATAACAGCATCGTATGCTTTGGTAGCCGACTATGTTAGCCACATTATCTCATCTAGCAGGTAGGCTTAGCAGACAACATATTCAGCCTATCAGAGCCGGTATGTATGCTGCATTATGGCACCGTTGCTGCAACCGATACGGACCTGGTGCTGTTTGAAATTTATTAATGCCCCCCCCCCCCCCCCCCTCCTCCATCCCAACTAGGCCTAAAGATCCTGTGGCAGCAACTGTTGTTCGAGTGAGACAATCGCAAATCAGGGATTAGCTCACGGCGAAGCTACAGATTTCTGCGTTAAATTTGGTTCTGTGCCATGGCCTGGGTCTCAGCAGATTGTTAATTAAATTTCTAGACAAACAAAACCCCCGATTGAATGACTGAAAACCCGGAACTAGTAGGCATAGCCTATCTTTTTCCCTATTAGCCTAGCCTACCTAAAATATTGACGATAAGCCTGTAGCAGTCACGAATCCCAGGAATGGACTTTAGTCATGCACTATTACCATGAACCGGTGTACGATTCTGAGAGAAAGCTTCGCGACAAAAAAATACCAATCCTGTTCTTTATACGAACTTTACGATAAGTAGACTAGGCCTATAGGGTCAGTGGGAACAGTAGGCTATTTAAAAATATCATACACCGGCGGTACCTTTGCAAAAATGTTATGACTGCTTATCAATTATCTTTACAAAAGAATAAAAAAGCTGGATAACGACTATTAGTCATGATTATTTTACCCTATGTAATCTAGGTGTACCTGATTTCTGAGAAAGAGCTCCAGCGGAACAAAAAAACCCAATACCTAGTTCTTTTATACGAACATTTACGAAAAACGTAGACTAGGCCTATAGGGGTCTAGTGGGAAGGTAGGCCTATTCTAAAAATAATCAGATCAGATAACCTACCTGGCGGTCCCTTCTGACCAAAATGTTATGTACTGTAAAAACTTAAAAAATGAACTACTTTACGAAAAACTTACTCCCAAAAAAGGTGATAACGACTTTAGTCAATATTATTGTTTTCAAAGGGACAAAAAAAGCAATTTTATCGGATAAACTTGTAAGAAAGTACCAGTTCGATATTACATGGGAGATAACCCAATGCACCTAAAAATAGTTAGGCTAATGTTTTGTGGCGTTTGTGTGCCTGACTCGGGCTGGGCTACTAGGCTTGCCTAGAGGTTTATTACGGTCTGACGACTGGTAGGCTAGCCTAGGTTGATCACAACGGATTTCCCGTCAGCTAACGTCAGATACTAAAATAACTTTCTCAATACCTGAATTAATATAAATTGAGGTCTGTTTGTCTTCGAAATACATGAACTTGAAAGTGTCTCAGCACCAGCACAGATTCAGTTGTGGAGGGAAAACGTAAGTAGATATATATAGTTCTAAGCCTAGAACAGTAAACTTGTGATCCGTCTGCTGTCATTCACACTGATTTAGGCAGGCTATAGTCAGTGACCGTGAGTGTAACAGACTCAAAACTCCACCAGAAAATGTCAGTTTCGAAAAAAAAAAAGTTTTTGGTGTGTTTTTTCTCATACGCTAAGCCGATTTGTAGTGTAGTGTTGTGTAGGATTTACTCGTTAACTAGCGTAAGTGCTTCATCCTTTGTTTTCGCTTTTTGAAAGGCAGGAGTGACGCGATGTTGTTTTATGATGAAATTGAGTAGACGAAAACATAAAAGCAGAACAGAAGGCTCGAAATGTAGAAATGTGAAATATTTATTATAGATTTAGGTAAACTGATACTCCTACAACTGCACAGTGTACAGGTGACAGATTAGCAGATCTTTCTAGCCTATGTCTATGGCGTTGCTCACAGGGTATAAAATTTTATAAACAACACACACACACTACTCACTCACCACACACACACACACACACCACACACACACACACACACACACACACGTACAGAGTTATATAGGCCTATCTAGGTAGTAACTGATTTAAAATAAATACATTTCATACATTGCTAAGACTAAGAGCCTAACACTAATAGTAATAGAGACCCCCCCCCTGTAATGGCTTCTGGTTTGCACACAGACTCAATTCATACAGCATTCAGATTCGGAACATATTAGACAAGACAGCGTGTTCGTTTTGGGTGCCACGTATGTAAACAAAGTAACTCCCGAAGCCCCCTGTTTATTAGTTTCGTACATGTATAGTAACCATGGTTTCGTAGACGGGTGACTATAAGAGGTTGATACCGATACATCTCCCCCTTTTAAGTAAGAATTTCCATCAAAATTAGGGTTGCCCCTTTACACTGGATTAACTCTTCAAACTTTATAAATGTTCTTACAATGTTAAATGCTTTTAAAATATCTGTGGAAATAAACTTTCAAAACACTTGGTCAATGAGTCTTTCATATGATCCCTTTTCTAAGTTTAAATTCTTACATGCGAACTGTCAATGAATTCTTGAAAATATCGAACAGGTGAAAGGATACAAGGCTCTTGTTTCTGGACTCCTTGATGAAACTGAACACAACCTATAATTGTAACCAAGCTACACGGTTACTTAATATTCATCAAGTAAGATCAGCCTAGCTACACATGCTGCTTACTTGGAAAACAGGCCATGCACAATGATTACTACAGGACAGTCTGCTGTCCTCTACCAATGACTAGATTTATGTGGTCACACTCATGTGGACAAATGAATAGACTAACTAGGAAGGCAACCTAGCTACACTGTTGCCACCTAGTGACAGGCCATGGGTCTCTACGCGAATCACTCATCGCGGAATCTTGCAGGTACGACTATTTTCCTGCCACACCTGGTGTGTCTACCTGGTGAAGTGATTACAGGTGTTGGTGGTGTGACTGCTGGCACTGCTGGCTCGGACCTCTCAGGTGTTGGTAGATTCTGGTCGGTAGGTTGCCCTGGCTGGCGGATAGGTTGAGCAGGCGCTGCTGATTGCTGATGAGTTGGAATCAGCGGTGGATTGATAGACTCAGCAAGACGAAGATGTCTGCGGTTGCGCCTCAGCTCTCCAGAAGGGGTTTTGATGATGTAGCTTCTTGGAGCACATTCTTTAACAACTTCTCCTGGTTTCTCCCACCTCTTCTCCCCCTGCAATTTGATGAGAACAGGGTCGCCAGGGTGAAGAAGAGGCAATGGCTGAGCACCATAGTGGTTGTCGAAGTTCCTCTTCTGGCGATCTTTGAAGACTTTGTCTCTCTGTTGGAGGACATCTCTGGGAACAATCTTGGGAGTATACTTCTGAGGATGAACTGGTAGTGTTGTCTTCAGCTTCCTTCCGAAAGCTAGCTCCCCTGGGCTGGCTCCCAACTCTGGAATAGGTGTTGCGTTGTAAGCAAGAATGCCCTTGAAGACTTCCTTCTGACGTAGGATGTTCTTCGCAATCTGCACTGCCTTCTCAGCTCCACCGTTGCCCTGCGGGTAATGCGGGCTGGACGTCTTGTGGTTGAAGTTCCACTCTTCCGCAAACTGTGCGAAGGCGTCGGATGAAAACTGGCCCCCATTGTCCGAGATGACTGTCATAGGGATGCCATGACGAGCGAAGATGTTTTTCAGCTTGTTGATGACTGTGGTACTGGTGAGCTGACGAAGGTACGCTATCTCTAAGTACCTAGAGTAGGCATCTGTGACAATGAGGTAGTGTTCATTGTTCAGTTCACAGATGTCAGCACTGATTCTCTGGAATGGGTAGCTGGGAAGGACGGACAAAATGAGTGGCTCTTTCCTCTGTGATGGCTGCTTTTCAAGGCAATATCTGCACCTGCTGATGTGGTCTTTGATATCCTGGCTAATGTGAGGCCACCACACCGTATCTGCAGCACGCTCACGGCATTTATTTATGCCATTGTGGCCCTCGTGAATCCTCTGAAGGATCTCCTTCCGCATTGATGAAGGGATGAGAAGGCGGTCTCCTTTCACTAGGATCCCCTCCCACATGCTCAGCTCTCCTCTCACAGGGAAGAGGTGGCGTGCCCCCAGCTTGACGTCTTCCTTGTACGTTGGCCAGCCATTTCTTGTATAGTCCATGACTATTTGTAGGATGTTGTCTTTTCTGGTCTCCTCTCGAAGACGATCCAGGCATGCGTCGGATGCTGGCCATTGTGCCGACACCGCGTTTACACGCTCGGCGATGAGCTCTTCAGCATTGCTTGTCGCCGCTTCTTGCAGTGGGCTACGTGACAAGTGGTCTGCCACGTGCATATTCTTCCCTGCTGTGTAGGTTGCTTCTGCGTTGAAAACGCTAGCCGCATGAGCATCCTCTGGCACCGATATTGGCGTCTCCGACAGTTGTCTGTTGTTTATCAGGGGTACGAGCGGCTTGTGGTCCGTCTCCAACTGGAACTTGGGAAGACCTACAAGGTATCTGTCGAACCGTTCACAACACCAGACAGCTGCTAGACACTCTTTCTCGATTTGCGCGTAGCGTTTCTCTGCCTGAGACAGTGTTCTTGAACAAAAGGCGACTGGTCGCATACCGCCGTCTTTCTGCTCCTGAAGAAGAACACCTCCAATCCCATAGGAACTTGCATCTGAGCTGACCACTGTTGGCTTGCCTGGGTCAAAGAAGCAAAGCGTAGGCGCTGTGGTGATCAGCGTCTTGATCATCTTGACTGCCTCGGACTGCGTTGGACCCCAAACCCAAGCATTCTTCTTCTCAAGAAGTTCCGTCAGTGGACGCATTGTTGTAGAGAGATTCGGCAGATGGCGGCCCAAGAAGTTCACCATCCCGATGAATCGTCTCAGTTCTTCGACGTTCTCTGGGTCAGCCATCTCAGTGACAGCTTGCACCTTTGCTGGATCAAGGCCGATGCCATCACCTGAAATGCGGTAGCCCAGGAAGTTGAGTTCGGTTTTCTCAAGCTCACACTTTTCTTTGTTCAGCTTCAACCCTGCGTCTCGCAGCTTCTGTTTTGTAGCCTCCAGGTGGGCCTTGTGGTCAGTTGTGTTTTCACTGAAGACTAAAATGTCATCGAAAAAAACACACTGTGTGAGGCTGGTCGTTCAAAATTTCTTCAACTGTCCGTTGAAAAATTTCTGGAGCTGAAGTGATGCCCTGTGGTAGCCTCTTGTAGATATAGCGCCCAAATGGAGTGATGAATGTAGTCAACTTTGATGATTCCTCATCCAAAGGTAGCTGGAAGAAGCCTGAGGTGCAGTCAAGCTTGCTAAATACTTTGGCCCCATGAAGCTTGTGAAGAATATCTTCCAAAGTAGGAAGCATGTACTCTCTCTGCGGACGTTCTTGTTGAGCTTCTTGTAGTCGGTACAGATTCTTACTGCACCATTGCGTTTAGTACTGGGACCATTCCAGCACACCAGTCTGTCGGTTCTTGTATCTCCTCAATGACTTTTGCTGACTTTAGCCTGTCGAGCTCCTCCTTTACTTTCTGGAGTAAGGGGGTGGGTACACGGCGTGCTGTATGGACACTGTAAGGGGATTGCATCCTCTTTCAATGAAATGTGCACTGGCTTACAGTTTGCTGGCTTCTCATTCAGCTCTGCAAATAGTGGATCGCTATCTTTCCCCACATTAGCTATGCGCTGAACTAACCCAAGTGCGTGGCGGCATCTCTGCTCAGTAGATTGTCTGTTCGTGTGTTTACGACAAAGCATCTCACTGAATATGATTTGCCCTTGTGACGCACTTGAGCGTTGAACTCTCCCTCTGTGTTGATCACACCCCCCCGGTCCTCTAAGTATTGCCTTTGAAGGTTTGAGAACTGGTGGTGCACTCAAGGTCTTGTAGACTGAACTGGAGATCACTGACACATCAGCACCAGTGTCAATCTTAAATTCTGTAGCACTGCCACAAAAGTTCAGGGAAATGGTCCATGGAGGTTCAGGAGCGTGCGCACCATGGACTGCTCCTAGACTAAAAGTCTCTGCATACTCTTCTTCGTAGTCATACGTCCCTCCTGCTGCCACGTTGTTGACAGTTTTCTGGAACGACACACAGCAGCGTAATGGGATAATTTTCGCATTTCCGGCACTTCTTCCCTTGGCTGGACAGTTGGCTGGAGGATGAGACCTGCCACACTTCCCACAATCCCGGGGAACACTGAAGCCCGACTGCTTGTTGCCACCTCGGCCCCCTCCATGGGCCTGGCCTCTGTCACGTTGGCTGAATCTGGCACGAGAAAATGCTGCGTCAACTTTCTCTGCTGGCCGCTGGTCTTTCATTTGGGTCTTCACGAGCTCGTAGTGACGTGCAGTGTCAACTGCCGACTTGAGATCCAGTTCTGCCTCAAGTTGTAACTTTTGAGACACATCACTGTCTTGCAGCCCGAGAACGATCCTGTCACGGATGCTCTCTTTCTCCCTGTCATGAAAGTCACACGTAGCTGCCAACTCCCGAAGTGACCGTAGGAATTCTTCCACAGATTCCCCTGCCTGCTGACTTCTGTTGTAGAACTTGGCATGCTCGTGTATGACATTACGTTTTGGCACAAAATGTTCATCAAACTTGCCCAAGACAGTGTCAAAATCGTCTCTAGGGTTAGGCTCACCTTCTGCAGCTGCTCTGAAGTTGAAGGTCTGAAAATCTTATCAGCCTCGCGGCCCATTGCGTAAATCAGGCTTGAAACCTGCACCACGCCGTCTTCTTGGGTCAGCTTGGTAGCGATACGAAAACGCTGGAAGCGCGCCTTCCATTCCGGCCACTCAGTTGGCCTGGAAAAGTCGAAACTCGCTGGTGGAGGGAATTTCGCCATTCTGCTACTTATTTACTGACTGATCTGCTTTCGATTAACTTCTGACACCATGTAATGGCTTCTGGTTTGCACACAGACTCAATTCATACAGCATTCAGATTCGGAACATATTAGACAAGACAGCGTGTTCGTTTTGGGTGCCACGTATGTAAACAAAGTAACTCCCGAAGCCCCCTGTTTATTAGTTTCGTACATGTATAGTAACCATGGTTTCGTAGACAGGTGACTATAAGAGGTTGATACCGATACACCCCAACAAAACAACAAATAAGCCAAAACAAACCCCAAAGGAAAAAAGTGTACACCTGATCAGTCATGTATAGAAGGTAAACAGAATGATGGTGTGCTTTCAAGTACTTGATTATAAATGTAATAGCCTCCTTGTGATTTGAACTTTAGACATGGTGCACTAGGCTACTGGAAGTTTGTTCAGAGTGATTTCCTGTTGGCTACTGTCACACGACACAGTGACACACACTTGCAAGTCAGAACAGGTTCACATCAACTGACAAATTCTAGTGGCTTGTCTGGCTGTGCCAGCAGAGCATTTTACATTTTAGCCATTTCCCCTACAGTCAGTATCTTTACTGTGACCCTGATTATCCAAGCCAGGTAGAATTAGGAAACCTGTGGGAAAAGAATCAGAACCAACTTATTGTCTTGTGTGTTGAATGTATGGTTTTTCTTTTTTTAGCTTCATTAATAGTCGGTCTTTCTGCAGATGTTGTGTGGAGGCCCTGGGTATTTCACCACTCTAGTACCCAACATTTTAAATATTACAACATATAATGTACGTTTTCTAGCAGTCCAGTTCCATGCTGGCCCTGTTTGTGTCATCCATACCACTGGTCACAGATAGCTTTCTCTTGTGATCAGTTTATTACAAGTGCATTCTTTACGAGGGAGATAAGTGGCAAGATTATTATATTTAATAAGCAATTTGTTTTCTTACTCAGAGCTCTGAAGTTCACCCATTTTATTTTAATATATATATTTATTTATTTATTTTATTAAAAAAAAAAATCTTATACCACTTTATGTCACAGCAGATTTCTCTGCTGTGACACACACTCACTCACTCATCACACACACACACACACACACACACACACACACACACACCACACACACACACACACACACACACACACACACACACACACACACACTTAACATACACTTATACATGATCTATTAAGTATGTACTCAGTTTTGATCAATTGTAATGTATACATATGTATTCATATTTTTCAATTCTATTTTTTAAAGTTAATATCTGAGAATTCTTTTCAGGTGTCTACAGTGAAGAAAGTTATCAGTCAGCAGTTGTGCCAGGGGAAAAAGTCATGGGTGAGTCACTCTGTGGAGTTCTGTCCATCTTCAGTCTAGATCAGTCTAGATCTGTGAGAGAGAGAGAGAGAGAGAGAGAGAGAGAGAGAGAGAGAGAGAGAAGAGGAGAGAGAGAGAGAGAGAAGTTATCGACTAAAACACACTGACTTACCAAATAGTAGTTCAATTGGATGTTTACTTGATTTGCAGGCTCATCGGAACTGTCTCTCTCCCTTTGTCCATAGCACTGTCTCTCCCTCTCTTTCTGTTTCACACACACACACACACACACACACACACACACACACACACACACACACCACACACACACACACACACACACACACACACACCATCTGGAAATAAAACTTTGACTTGACACACAGTGACGCACGCACGCAGCATGCACACACACACACACACACACACACACACACACACACACACACACACACACACACACACACACACACACACACACACACAGGTACACACTTTCTCTCTACTCTCTCTCTCTCTCTCTCTCTCTCTCTCTCTCTCTCTCTCTCTCTGTGATCACTACACACAGACACACATGTATTCAAAGATTAATTGAAAGGAAGATCATCTGAACTCGGCTCTGTATGTACAGCTAATCTAAAGTACTCCTGGTGACATGAGTTGGCAGAGTTAGCTAAGTAGCTTAATCTAGTCTAGCCTAGTCTAACCAAGCTTGCATGACAAGACTAAATGATTACAACAGAGGTGCAAGCCAGTCCCATTTTCTACCTATCGCTGAGTCAGTATTACACCCTGTAAGTGTTACAACTATCTTTCATGGGATAATAATTTAAGTATCAATTTTTCATTTGACTCTTTTCGAGTTGTGCTCTGCTGTAGGCTGTATTCTTATCTGCTGTGCTATGTAGCGTGTATTCCAACCTGCTCTCCTGGAGTCTTTTCCTATGTTGAACTGTGTGGTGTTGTGTGCAGGTGACCAGGAGATGGAAGTGCCCCCTGTTGGAGCAGCAGGCCAGGGGGACAGTGGGGACAGCAGGGGCTCCAGGCCAGCAGACTCGGTGGATACTCGGGGTCAGCCAGGGTGAGCTCCTTCACTGCTTTCCTTCCTGCCCTCTCTCTCCCCTCTGTCATTCTTTCATTAAAAAAAGAAAATTCATTTTTATGTTTTTGTCCATTTTTGTTCAACATTTATCTATTCATTGGTTTGTTAATCAATGAACTGATCTATCAATCAATTTGTCCATCAGTCAGTCATGTCAGTCAGTCAGTCAGTCACTGAGTCAGTCAGTCAAAACACACAGCAAATTGGTTTTTACTTATGAAGGAGCATCAGAATCAAAAGTCTGTCACATCAGGAGGAGAGAAAATCAGAACTAGCTCGTATTCTTTGCTCAGGCTGTAGAATCCTATTTCAAACTCTGTGGTAAACGGTCAGTGTCAGTGCTAGTTGTCCATGTGGTGAATAGTTGTTTTTTTTTATTATTTAAGAAAAATATATTTTAAAAAAGTATTAAAAAAAATATTATTACTTTTTTTGTGTGCTGAATAGTTCACCTGTATGCTCTCTGTGCAGAGCGGGAGGGGCGATGGGAGGCCGGGAGGTGGTGATGACTGGGAGACAGTTTGCAGCCGACTGCTACAACATGAACCACGCTGAGAGGGGCAAAGCCATCATCTTCAACAACAAGAACTTTGACCCTAGCACAGGCATGGGCAAAAGGACGGGAACAGACATTGATGCAGAAAGGATGTACATGATGCTGTCGGAGATGGGCTTCACGGTGATCTCAAAAGTTGACTGCACTGCAACAGAAATGGAGTCAGCACTTGTCAAAGGTGAGTGATTGGAAGTGTGGAAAACTATGAATTGGCTATGTCACTTGTCAGTAACAAGATGAGAGGAATGTTAATTAATCAGTACTGACCAAATAATAAAAAATTAAAAATAGATATGTTAATGCTTGTGTTCATGACTGTGTGGATGAAACAAATGTCCATCAATTACTAAAGGAAAACCGAAAGATGGAGAGATTGCAAAATTGTTTTATTCAATGATGTTCATGTGCATGATTCTAAAACATGAAATGGATGTTTAGAGGAAAAAGTTATTAAGTACAACATTTATGTTCATGATTATGTGCGTGAATATAAAAAGAAATATTAGCGGGAAAGTCTCAACACTTTTTACTGCACTAAAGAAAGGGAAACAAATTTACTTTTTAGTTTAAGACTAGTTCTGTGGGGATTAAATGATATATTGGACTCTAACCCACATTACTGATTACTCATTTGAAATATCTGTTGTAGTTCAGTATTCAAGATAGTATAATTTTGAACAACCAGCAATACTTTCTTTTACATAGGGTATATTTTGTGTGATAACTTTATCAGGCTAGGAAATGAACTGACAAAAAACATCAAATAAAATGGATTGGGTATTTGATAAGATAACTGTCTAATTTATGACATATGAAATAAAATCTTTTATCTCTTTCTTTGTCCTCAAACACTCAGTAGCAACTCGTTGTTTTTGTCATGAGCACAAATGCATTGCAAGTCAGGCCCCGCACATCTGGCTTCATTCAGCATGGGGGAGAAAACCTGTTACAGTCTTTCTGGAAAAAAAGCAGGAGAATGGACCAGGAAGGCAGAAAATAGGCAAGAAAGAAGTAACAGGAAGAAAAGGAGCAAGCAGAAACAAAGAGAGGGATAGAAATGAGGGATTTCCAAGCACGAATTTTCAGAAGGTTGAGATGCTAGTTAGACTGAAAGGCCCCTGACGCCCCCATGGGGGAAGTGATCTCCATTAGACGAATTTGCTCACAGTTAGAAAAATCTCTCTAGTGAACTTTTTGTTGTTGTCATGTGAAAGAAATATGGCATGTTTAATGCATAGACAAAGACTCAGTTCATGGAAACAAAATGTACAATGTTACTTTGAATCCCAGGTCTGATGAGTGAGTCAGAGTGCAAATCCTGGATGATCTCTAGGTGTTAAGCTGGGAAACACCCAACAACAGCAAACAGCGCAGCAACGCACAGCAACAGCAACAGCAGCAACAGCAACAGCAATGCTGCAGCAGCAGCAACAACAACAACAACAACAACAACAACAACAACAACAACAACAACAACATTTGAACCTGTAGGAAACACTGAATTTTTTCTTCATAACTGATGATCATGATGTTTTCTGCCTTTGTAATCTGCATATAGCCTTTCTTGAAACCGCTCTTAATTCATTTTTTCTCTCTTGTTATTGGACACAGAGGCAAGGGAGGATCACTCTAACGCAGACTGCTTTGTGTGTGTGATTCTGTCCCATGGAGAAGAGGGTTACATATATGGCACAGACAAACCTGTAGAGATTGAGAGGCTGGTGGCTCCTTTCAAAGGCCACAAGTGCAGAACGCTGGCCGGCAAACCTAAAATCTTCTTCATTCAGGTGAGTCTGAACTAGTTTTTAATTTTTTTGATTAATTATTTTTTCAAAATAATGATAATGATGATGATGATGATGATGATATAATAATAATAATAATAATAATAATAATAATAATAATAATAATAATATATTATTATTATTATTATTTACTAATTTGCTAATTACATCTGCCCTAATCTTGCCATCTTTGTCCTCCGAAATCCTGGAAGCGTTTCTTTTGTTTGTTTGTTTGTCTGTTTTTCTTTTCAATATATATGGATTCTTTTGCAATGCCAATGCCAATCCAATGATGTTGCTTAGAGCCCTGCCGACCGCACAGGCAATATCGGGGGTGTCACCTCATCACATTTTAAAACTCATATTAAAAGTGTGCAACTATATACAGTTTAAAACGGGGTATAAAACCAGCTTGACTGTCCTTGTTTGTATCGACGCCCTGGTCAACCATAAGGGTCAGCCCAGGACGGCCACCGCATTGTGGGAAAACCCACATCGATCACACATAAAACGAGATAAAACCAAAACCAGATTCCTTAAAACAACCCTGTCCTTAGAGACCAACTATACCACTTTCACTCATATCAAACAGAAAAAGCCTGATTCTCTCAGGAGGTTAAAAATGGTGTGTTTTGCAATGGATGAACTGTTAGATTGGTCAGACACTACAGCAGGGGCTGGGTGTGGTGTCTGTGGGCAGGCATGTCGGGGCTCTCAGCTGGATGCAGGGGTGGAGGTCACAGACAGCAGAGGGGTGCGGGAAGATGAGGAGATGGAGACAGACGTGGTGGAGATGCGCAGGATCCCCACAGAGGCCGATTTCCTCATGGCCTACTCCGTGGTTCCAGGTAAGGAGTCTTTTTTTTTTTTTTTTTTTTTTTCTTCCAGGTGAGGAGTCGCCCTGACCTGACAGGCTGCTGAAGGGGCAGGAAGGGAAAGATCTTCTGTTGCGTTCCAGTTAGCCAACGGTATTCTGTAGTGTTCCAGTTAACCAACGATATTCTGTTTGTTCCAGTTAACCAACGATATTCTGTAGTGTTCCAGTTAATAATTGATGATGATGATGATTGATGATAATGGTACAGATGATAATTATACAGATGATAATGATACAGATGATATTGATACAGATGATAATGATACAGATGATAATGATACAGTAGATAATGATACAGATGATAATGATACAGATGATATTGATGCAGATGATAATTATACAGATGATAATGATAGAGTAGATAATGATACAGATAATGATACAAATGATAATGATACAGATGATGATACAGATAATAATAATACAGATGATAATAATACAGATGATGATACAGATGATAGTGATACAGATGATAATGATACAGATGATAATGATACAGATGATATGATACAGTATAATGATACAGATGATAATGATACAGATGATAATGATACAGATAATAATACAATGATAATGGTACAGATGATAATGAATACAGATAATAATACAATAACAATGGTGCAGGTTTCTACGCGTGGCGCAACTCGACGGACGGGTCGTGGTTCGTGCAGGCGTTGGTTGCGGTGCTGGGGGAGAACTGGCGGCGCATGGACCTGCTGTCGATGCTGACGCGCGTGTGCAGGAAGGTGGCCTACGACTTTGAGTCCAACGCCTCCCAGGAGTTCATGCGGCGCAAGAAGCAGATCCCCTGCATCACCTCCATGCTGACACGCGACGTCTACTTCACCCCCCAAAAATGACACTCTCTCTGCTGCACTGGCTTGTTCATCTGGAAATGGTGGCTTATCACAGTAACTGCAGAGTGTTGATTCTTTTTTTTTTTTTTTTTTTGGTCTAAGAGTTTCAGTTCAAAATCTGAACTCTTGATTGAGGGTACTCTTTTCATATTTTGCATTGTCTAAAGTTTCTTGAAGCAAGAAATAAGCATTGATTAAAAATTTACAGGGAAAATCTGAAGGTATTAGAATTAAGGTGAATTTTTCATCGAAGAAATAAGTATCTTCTTATTTGCTCAGCTGATTTTCTCCCGGTAATGAAAACTGTTCAATTTCTTTGATCTAGGACAACTAAAGTGTATGTATGTCCCACTTTTTTTGTGTGTGTGTGTGTTTTTTTTGCTCTTATTCCAGTGTGTTGAAGTATTGTTTTATTTGATCAAAATGCTAGAAGTATGTGGTTTAACTGGCAGTTTGTCAGGGGTTTCTTGTGGCTACCCAAAAGGTCAGGAAATGTTTTATGTTTTGATTGAGGCATGTGCAGTGTAACAAATTTTAATGCCTAAGTGAGATTTTAAAATACACTTTATTGAAACTTTCTGTGCCATGTAAATGTATAAATATATTCTATTTCAGTTGAATTTTTTCCCTAAAGATGTATTTGCAAAGATTTATTTTCATACTTCTAACAAAAATGCAAGTGATTGTGCCTTGTGAATCCTAACTTTTTTTCCTTAAATTTTGGTTTTGTGAATGCGTGTGTTTTTATTTGTTTGTTTATTACTTTATGACACATATCCCTGGCTTTTAACCAATCAGAATTGCTTTGCTGTTGAGCATTCCAGAATTTAACTCACTTACTGCTGTGGGGGCCACCCAGAGAAGATCTGCTGTCAGTGGGAAACATGTGATCTAGCCATGGAATGATCATGAACACACGACTGATGAGAAAATGGCATCTAGCTTTCTATAGCAGTTTTGAAATTATCAGCTGATATTCCAGTTTAGGCTGTGTCTTGTGTATTAAGGTGGACCACTGCGTCACTTTTTGCAAATTTTTGTTTCTCAGAAACTACTAAAGATATCTGCATGAAATTTGGTACACATACTAAGTGCTAAGGGCAGCAACTTTTGCAGTCCCTTGGTCCTCCTTGCCAGTTATCTTAGCTTTGCTTATGTATATACGCAGGAGATGCTCAAAATTATTAACATGTTGTGCAAGCATCAAAATACTCAGCAAGAACCCAAGGCCTTACGAGTGCATTGTTATGGGGCTTGGAGACATCTGCTTAGTGAATTTCTCGCTGATATTTGTAGCCTGTATAGACAGCCAGCTTGCAACAGTATTCACCACCTGAGGAGAGCTGAACTGAAACCACAGAAGCATTAAGTGATAGCGTTCATGTGTGGATCCTGTGTCATTTTACTTTCCTTTCAGATAGTATCTACCAAAGTGAAATCCACATGATAACGTACCTGTTTATCTTAGAAATGTGTTTTATCTTACTCAGGAAATATCAACATTGTAGAATCGAGCAGTATGCAATCCTTTGCATGTCTGCTTTTGATAACTCAAATAAAAGTCAAGACAATAGGGTGCTGAGCTGAAAGACAGGTGCCAGACAGAGAACATGGGGACAATTGGATCATCAGTGTGTTGTTGTTGTTGTTGTTTGTATACTTGATTGAGGTGAAGCTTATCAGAAGTTTTTGTATGGATTTGTGGAGTATCACTGTATGTTTGAACATATAATCATGTGAAGGTAGTGTTGAAATCGGTTTGGCAATACTTCAGTTTTTATTATGAATATATGAATAAGCACAGATTCTGAGATTGTCTGGCCTCAATTTGTATGTAATTCATATCAGCTGCACACAGATATCTTTTTATTGAATGATGCTGTAATGGATTACTTAATGGATGTACAATTTTAAAACTTTAAAACCCAATGAAAAATTGCATAGTTTTTGTAAATTCAGAGTTCCATTTGAAAAATGTCTTCTTTTTAAAGGTGAGCATAATTGTACAAAAAGATCACAACAAATTTGTGTAAAACTAGAATTTGAACATGGATCTTATTGAGCTCATTAGGGTTAGAAGGTCGCGGAGAGAGAGAGAGAGAGAGAGAGAGAGAGAGAGAGAAGAGAGAGAGAGAGAGAGAGAGAGAGAGAGAGTACACACTTTTTTGCATCTATGCAGCTGCTGTACAAAACTTACATCATTTCACTATATGTATTTTTGTTTACCATTGGTTTTAAAGGTAATATGTTGATATTAAGTTTTTTGAAGATCATCAGCCTACAGGAGAAGCAGCTCCTAGAGTGATGTTACTGTGCAAAATCTTAGGGACACAGTTTTCAAGAGTGGTGTTACTGTGCAAAATCTTAGGGACACAGTTTTCAAGAGTGATGTTACTATGCAAAATCTTAGCAACACAGTTTTCAAGAGTGATGTTACTGTGCAAAATCTTAGGGACACAGTTTTCAAGAGTGGTGTTACTGTGCAAAATCTTAGGGACACAGTTTTCAAGAGTGATGTTAATATGCAAAATCTTAGGGACACAGTTTTCAAGAGTGATGTTAATATGCAAAATCTTAGGGACACAGTTTTCAAGAGTGATGTTACTGTGCAAAATCTTAGCAACACAGTTTTCAAGAGTGATGTTACTGTGCAAAATCTTAGGGACACAGTTTTCAAGAGTGATGTTACTGTGCAAAATCTTAGGGACACAGTTTTCAAGAGTGATGTTACTGTGCAAAATCTTAGGGACACAGTTTTCAAGAGTGATGTTACTGTGCAAAATCTTAGGGACACAGTTTTCAAGAGTGATGTTACTGTGCAAAATCTTAGGGACACAGTTTTCAAGAGTGATGTTACTGTGCAAAATCTTAGGGACACAGTTTTCAAGAGTGATGTTACTGTGCAAAATCTTAGGGACACAGTTTTCAAGAGTGATGTTACTATGCAAAATGTTAGGGACACAGTTTTCAAGAGTGATGTTAATATGCAAAATCTTAGGGACACAGTTTTCAAGAGTGATGTTACTGTGCAAAATCTTAGGGACACAGTTTTCAAGAGTGATGTTAATATGCAAAATCTTAGGGACACAGTTTTTCAAGAGTGATGTTAATATGCAAAATCTTAGGGACACAGTTTTCAAGAGTGATGTTAATATGCAAAATCTTAGGGACACAGTTTTCAAGAGTGATGTTACTGTGCAAAATCTCATTTTCAAGAGTGATGTTACTCTGCAAAATCTCATTTTCAAGAGTGATGTTACTCTGCAAAATCTCATTTTCAAGAGTGATGTTACTCTGCAAAATCTCATTTTCAAGAGTGATGTTACTGTGCAAAATCTTAGGGACAGAGTTTGACTTTTTTGGTTATATGTTATTTATTCATTACAATTACAGGTTTTATTTTTTTCTCATTGTGTTATTCAGTTTCTGGAATGACTGGAAATGGAATACCATTCCAGCTGGGTTCTTTTCTGTTGACTGACTTTTATTTGTTGTTTTTATTGCAATTTAATTTGTTTAATGTGTTTTTTGTGTGTGTAAAAAGTTTTTATTTTAAGTTTTTATCTTTTATTGTTTATATTGATTTGTTACACACACACACAGACACCACACATGACCCTCCATCACATAATGAATCACTTTTATCAGAGGTCTGTGTTTAATTGTTAACTCATTTCATGGAGGGACACACACACACACACTTATATACAAACATATATATAGATATATATACAGAGAGAGAGAGAGAGAGAGAGAGAGAGTTGAAATTTTCATTAAACTGTTTTAAAATTACATTGAAAGTATATGTTGGGTTTTTTTCTTGTTGGTTGAAATCTTATATGATGTGTATTCATATTCACATGAAGATCGTATTTATCATGCTGTCTTAGTGAGGCCAACAAATGTCCAAAGAAAATAACTACAATGAAGTTGATTTTGTTCACAGTTGAATTTGAAAAAAACCAGAGGCAGCATTTTATGTATTTACAGGTGCTGCAGGTTTTGAATGTAATTATGCCACACAAGGAAGATGGCATTCAGGGGTAAAGATTTGATTTGATTTGAACAAAAATATTAGAGATTTAACTTTTTAAAATATTTTTTTATATACATTTTTTCTTCCTTTTTTTAATGTATGCGGTTTGATTGTGGAGACTGTTGTTTTAATTTATTCAGCAAAGCTGTGAAGACCATGGATGGATTTTATTTTTGTGAGTGCTTGTATTCATAGGTAAAACATTTTTCCCAGAAAACGCAAGATGTGAATGTGAATATTTGTGACAGTGCACGCGAAAATCATGGATAAGGGTCAATATTCAGAAAATGAGATTGAAGTGTAATCTGAAAGAAGAAGAAATTCTGAACAAGACGCAAAAACCAGATTTCAGTTATCTTCATTACTTTTTTAGATATGCGCGTTTGAGTCTCCAGGTGATGGGTGACCCTGTTTTGAGAAAAAGCCAGTTAAAGTTTGGCAAAATTCAAATAGCTCTCACTTTTTTTCCAACAGGAAAATATTAAAATAAAATACTTCCACACCGTATTTCTTGATAATGCTTAGGAATTTAGATGAAAAACGTTATAGAATGTAAATCTATTTAAAACTCAAAATCAGTATTAATTTTCTAGCCCTAGTCGCTTTACCAGCCCACAGCACAAAACTACAGCTGACGACTTACCTATGATTTTTGCATGCAGTGTCACATTTTGTTGGCTTGAAATTGTCAGTTTAGAAGGCAGTGTAAATGTCCGGTCTCCAAAAGTTTCTTTTACTGAAAAACACAATGATTCTTTATGTTACCATGCAGATGAGAAGAATCTGTATTATTTCAAGTGCAATTAATAAAAAATTTTCTGTATATCTTTTTTTTGTGCTTTTGATTGAGGAATGGTTCTGGCACAAGCATTTATCTCCAGCGCTGAATAAAGTTCTGGTGCAAGGTTTCCATCAGTCTCAGAATGTTATCCTGTGCAGTTGTTGTGGGGCATTCCTCAGTGGAGCTTCCTGGAGGTCAGTCACCCACTATTAGCTACATTAGGCGAATGGCGGAGACGCTACACCTTGATTTTCAGGGTGTAAAGTTGTCCTGGT
Organism: Stramonita haemastoma; assembly: GCA_030674155.1. Taxonomy (NCBI): domain Eukaryota; kingdom Metazoa; phylum Mollusca; class Gastropoda; order Neogastropoda; family Muricidae; genus Stramonita; species Stramonita haemastoma. The sequence continues at coordinate 87,419,145 of CM060318.1, read as the reverse complement.
CACGTGAACCTACAGGGAGCTTGGTGTGTTTGAAGGCATTGCAGCAGGCGCATAGAAGCCAGACTAGCGCCAGTATTTAATTTAGTGTTTGGCAGACTCACTTTTGATGTGCTGCAAGCAGCAACACTGTTCTCTTTTTATTCAGGCTTGTTGGTTGTGGCTGGACTGCGTGTTAAAAATAGTGAAAGCCAGATTAGGTATAGGGGGTTTGAGTGATTTATGGTACATTTGAGTTTAAAAAAAAAAAAAATTTTGTTTCGTTTTCACTATTTTTCTAGACTAGGTATGAATAGTTTAATTGGTTTGTAGTATATTTTTGCTGTTAAGAATTAAAAAAAAAAAATTGTCATGAGACAGAAACAGTAATGAAAAAAGTAAAACTAAAAAGAAATTCCATAAGTCTTTCCATCATGCCTTTTATATTATAACAGATGAGCAATGCATGAGGATTAATTCACCTCTCCTTGCTCAAATCCAGTTTTATTCATGTAAGAACAGGAAGATTGATGATTTACACTTTGAATCCATTCCTGTGTACTGCCTGTATTGCTGGTGTGTGTTGTTGGACTGTTTGGAAAGATTCTTGAGCTTTTCAATAAATGATTACTGTTTGAAGTCTGAGTTTGTTTTATGTATTGTACGTAAAAATTATTGTTGTGCATGCCAGAAAAATTTGATGTAAAAACGTGCACTTTTCAGTTAAATTTATCGATATATTCTCTTTCTTCCTGTGTGGATCATCACAGCAAACGTACAGAAACAAGTACAAGCACTGTAAATGAGATGTTCAGTATGCTAGGTATCTCAAATGAGCAGGTCTGTAAATTGGCCCCATAACAAGGCCACCAATGAAGAAACAGGTGTAGGTGGTATAGCCACATCGTTAATTCAAATGGACAAGTCAAAGTCATTTTCCAGACAGTGGAGATGAAAGAATGAAGAACAGGGAATACAAAAGAAGTACAAAACAAGACATCCCCCCTAAAACAAATTCAACCACAGGCTTTGGGGTGGAGCCAATACCACTCAGTTCTGATAGTAATACAGTTACCCTGTCATTATCTCCACAGTAGGGAGGTCTTCATCTCCACTTCTCTATGAAAACGAACGACAAAAGTCCCACAAAATCACTTTATTTCTAGACAAGTACAAACAACCACATGCTGATCCTTTCTACTATTCCTGCATTTTCCTACCTCCCACAAAATCACTTTATTTCAGACAAGTACAAACAACCACATGCTGATCCTTTCTACTATTCCTGCATTTTCCCTACCTCCCCACAAAATCACTTTATTTCTAGACAAGTACAAACAACCCCATCCTGATCCATTCCACTATTCCTGCATTTTCCCTACCATCACTGCAGGCAGGCTCAGGGACAATGGGGTCTGTGGCTGGTAGGAAGGATCACAAGGTTAGGCCAGTGTGTACTTTCCCAGTAATGATGAACAGCCATGTGAAATATATTGAAAAACAGATTCATCCCTTCTATTTCAAGTTCCTGCTTCAAAGGTACAAATTGTGTGTATGATACACATAGAATAATCATGAAAGAGCACACAACACACACACACACATACACACATACACACACACACAAGTTTTTAAAAAAGCACACGAGTTCTTATTTCATTTTCCTCGAAATAAAAGAATTAAAAAAATCACACACACAAAAAACCAAAACTAAAAAACCTCACACACCTGTGCACACCTAGTAAGCCCCTTACTGATGACGATATCAGCTTAGTCTCAAAGCCAGGCTGAGAGAGACATCCACCTGGCATGGCAACCATTAACCCCCCCCCCCCCCCCCCCAGCATCTGATGAATCTCCTGATTCTGAAGGCTTTGACACCATCTTACCTCAGGCATAGATGTGAAAGGAAAAAATAAAACTGACATTAACATGAGATCAGAGCAACAGGCGCCATGGAATCAGAGACAATTTTCCTTTATTGTACGACAGTCAAAGATGATGAGGGAAATGTAACATTGGTATCATAGCAGTGCACCTTGTTTGGGGACTACTTCACAAGGCTGAACTGTACACTTCCTATCATAATATGTACTGTCAGCCAGGCCTGAGAGATACATCTATCTGCAACAATTTGAGCAACACATTTAAAATTGTTCCTGTAACATGTACAATGCTTGTCCCTATGGTTCTAGTTTTACCACTGAGCCCATAGTACACTCACTCTGGGTAGGAGAGGGCCAGAAACAAAAGAACCACCCTCCCATCCCTCCAACCTCTGCCTCCAAAAAAGAAATGAACCCATGAACTACCATCCCAGAATCCAACACACTTTCAACAGAACCATGGCAGCTGGTCCATCTACACTGGTTCACAAGTTTGAAAGAACGACCTAGATCTGAAGAATACGAGGAAGAGATTAGTTTTGGAGCATGGAGGATAGGCTAAGCACCTTTCAGGAACAGGTGCAGAGCCAGAATTAACATAACGGTTATCTTCCAAGCAATGGCATGTCTTAATTCTGATAAAGTCCTAAAGACTGAGCAGCTCTTACAGTCTGGAGGAAGACCTCAGAGGTACAGAAAGTGCTCGGGGGGGGGGGGGGGGATAGCCTGGTGGTCAGAACATTGTGCTTGCAATTTGACGACCCAGGTTCGATTCCCGTGCGAGAAAATTTTTCTCCTGGAGGTAACATCAGTGCTGACTCCACTCTCCCCAAAAGTCCTTCGGATGAGACTATAAACCAAGGCCCCGTGTGCGAACGTGCGCAGAACATCTTGCCCACATGTTAACTCCTGTTCCGTTTTTTGTAAGAGTAGGCCATTGTGTGCCGGTGGGAACAGATGACATTTACAAAACTGCATACACATGTGGACTGGATGTAAAAAAGCACATGAGTGCTTATTCCCTTATCCTCGATATAAAAGAATAAATAAATAAATAAACATTAAGGCAAGAGGGCACAAGTTGTCTCCCTTACATTGTCTAATGAAGCTGAAGCTACCAGCTGAAGCCATGCTGGTAGGCACCAAACACAAACTTTCTTCCATTACTACAGCTTCAGTAGAATTCGGCAATACTTCAGTCACTCTTTCCACTGCTGTAAAGTATCTAGGGGTTGTTATCGACAACACACTATCCATGCAAAAATTCATCACCCAGACCTGCCAGTCATGCTACTATCAATTAAGACGTATTAGTGCAATTCAAAAGTACCTGTCCACTGATGCAACATCTAAACTCGTCACGTCTCTGATTCTTTCACGTCTTGACTATTGCAATTCTCTTTTGGCTGGTCTGCCAGCATCATCTATCCACTCCCTTCAACGAATACAAAACTCTGCAGCTCGACTGGTCCTCAGAAAGAAAAAATCTGAGCATATTACTCCTCTCTTGCAATCTCTCCACTGGCTGCCTGTGCCACAGAGAGTAAACTATAAGATCAGTACTCTCTGTTATAAATGTCTTCACAAAACAGCACCCTCCTACCTCTGTGAATGTTTTTACCCGTACACTCCTTCTCGTTCCCTACGCTCTGCTGCAGATACCCTGCGCTTACAAATACCTAGATTCGATCAATCCACCGTCGGCCGTCGCTCTTTCTCTGTGTTCTGGTCCAGTGATCTGGAACAATCTCCCTCTCTCCCTTCGTAAAAGCCTACCTATGACACATTTTAAATCCAGCCTCAAGACACACTTATTTCAAAGCTAAAGACTTTCCTATCCTGTTTCATCTTCTTTTTTTTTTTTTTTTTTTTTTTTTTTTTTTTTTTTTTTTTTGCTGCTGTCTTCTGTGATGTCTCCGTTACTGCTGTTCCCACGCGCTCATCTCAATTCCCGCACAGCCATACCCAGATTCGTGTGTCTCACCCGGGGTCGGAGTCCACAGGGGCTCATCAATATTAGGCCGCCGGGGGCACCAGCCAGAGGGGCCTGCACTTCTGTGGTCATTGGTGGTGTTCAGTGGTGCCTGTTCTGAGTAACATACGCAGGACACACTACTAAGCCCCTATAACGACAGTATTAGCTCAGTCGCGGAGCCAGACTGAGTGAGTCACCCCCAAGGTGGCGACCACACAGTCCCTCCAACGACGCCTCCCACGAACCCAACCCAAAGCTTTGACACAAATTACACAGGCACAGAAGCGTATGGGGAAACGAATCTGAGGTCACTGAGACCAGAGCAACGGAGGCACGAATCAGAGGCAATTTTTATTATGCATGATATCAATGAGGATGAGGATGATGTAATGATGCGCTGTGGAGGTGCATCGCTTGAGACTATGACGGGTTGTTCTCTACGCTTACTGTATAATATATCCGGGTCAACAGGCCGAGAATACCCTGCAGTGTTGGCAGAATGAGCAAATTCAAATTCGCACCGTAAGTGCGTCGTCTTTCGTTGTTTTGGTCCAGTATCTGAGCCAATCTCCACTCATCTTACCCTATCGAAAAATACCTATGACTTATGGATTTCAACCCGAGCCTCAGACATCACTGTCAAAGCTGGACATTCCTGGTCCTGTTTCATCTTCTGCCCCTGCTCTCAACAGCCGAAATATCCACCACCCTGCCAAAGTGTTTAACCTCTATATGTATGTGTTGTGTGTGTGTGTGTGTGTGTGTGTGTGTGTGTGTGTGTGTGTGTGTGTGTGTGTGTGTGTTGACTTCGTTAAAAATCTGAATTGTTGTTGGCTGCATGTGCAAGAATTGGTTGAATGCAAGCGCTTTGATTTGTTTTTGCAAGATATAGCGCTATATAAATTCCATTTATTATTATTATCATTATTAATGACATATTCTGTATCCTTGTGTTCCCACCAAGAAATGACTGCTGGCTTTCAGTCTGTCAGGAGTGGTGAGGATTTTCATGTTGTCCATGTTCTATCTCACTTCATGTTGTCCACGTTCTATCTCACTTCATATTGTCCACATTCTATCTCACTTCATGTTGTCCACGTTCTATCTCACTTCATATTGTCCACGTTCTATCTCACTTCATATTGTCCACTTCTATCTCACTTCATTTGTCCACGTTCTATCTACTTCATGTTGTCCACGTTCTATCTGACTTCATGTTGTCCACGTTCTATCTGACTTCATGTTGTCCACGTTCTATCTGACTTCATGTTGTCCACGTTCTATCTGACTTCATGTTGTCCACGTTCTATCTACTTCATGTTGTCCACGTTCTATCTCACTTCAATATCACTCTAGGATAAGAACAGGCGGCTTATCTTTATCCAACATCAAGGACGTTCACACCGCAAATACAGCAATCAACTTATTCTGTCGATACTATTTTATGTGGCATTTCTAACACTAGTACAAACAAACAGTACAACAACTGGCAAAGGTAACAGGTACATTTCCTATACATGTTGAGCAATGATGTGTACACTATGAAATAAAACAGCACTTTTAAGATGAAGCATTGCACAATTTGCACATTGCACATTTTGCACACTGCACATTTTGTGATAGGCGAACTAGCTACCTCTTGGCATCAATTTTCTATCACATATCATGTATTCACAGTGATATAGTAGAACAGAACCAAATAACAAATCTGATAAGTCAGAAGTAACAAAAGCCCATATAAAAGCAGGTTTAAATCAATGGCACAGTACTGACTGTGGTCATACACAAAAGCATAGAACGATAAATGCAGGTGCTTTTTCATGTCTGCCTGTGGTCCCTTCTGGGCATAGGCCGCCAACCAGCTGCCTCCAGGCATCTCGGCTCTGGGCTAGGCGTTCCAGTTGTCCCACGTCTTGCCATCTTTTTCGCATCTGCATCCAGATCCGGCGCAGGTATTTCTAGGCCGCCCTCTCTTTCTTTTCGGTGCTTTTTCAGGCTAATAAAAATAACTAAATTATAAAAATATGCTATACATATGATATCGCTTTCTTTTCTGTCATTTCCATTTTTTCAATAAGATTGCTAATAAAATGTGATTAGAACACTAACTCTGTTTTCCCATTCCCTCTCCACAACAACAATAACAACAAAATACCAATCACATGTTATGGAACATGGAATGCTACCTTCATTATGAGTGGCAACAACATAAAACAACAATGTAGAAGCGATGAACACAAGGCTATCATCCAAACATACCCCCCGTCTCCTCACCAAACAAGCACCCCTTAAAAACAACAAAAAAATCCTGGAATGTTTATTAAAAGAAAGGGAAAGCAACAAACAACACAAGAGAACAACATAGCAATGATTGACGCAATGCAAGCATACCAAACAAATGCTCCCTGATATGCTGTGTGTTATACCAAACTACACATCGCTGTGCACAGTTACCAGGTTGTACTCATAACCCTTGACCTCTGGCCCACTTCCCCACCTCTCAGTGCTTCTGAAGCTGATGAGAAAGACACTCACTCTTCAACCACTTCACAGCAAACTGGATGCTGACACAGTACATACAGGACGATACCCCTGTACTTCAGGGTTACTGAGATCCATATTACACACACACACACACACACACACACACACACACTCACACACACACACACACACACACACAAACACACACACACACACACACACACACACACACACACACACACACACACACACACCACACCACACACACACACCTAAATACCCCCATGAATCTCAAGTGCGCATATCAAATTTCGCGGCATCATGTTTATGAGGATGACCACATTTATCAGCTTTACTTGCTTTTCTCCATTAGTTTGTTGATTTATTTGTTTATTTGCTTGTTTGTTTCTGTGTATGTGGTTTTTGCTACTTCATCTCAAATGTTGTTCATACACGATTGTTGTTCATCTTCATTGTCATAGACAGAATGGCCACAGTGATACGTAAGAGACTTTGTTGTTCAACCAAGATTCATACAAAAACTTGCAGTAGCAAATATAAACAATGGCTTTTAAAGGTTGTCCTTTGTTTTCTTTTTTTTTTTTAAAGTCTTGCAACGAATAATTTTTGCATACATATGAGTTTATTGACATGAATATTTACAGGGTATATACAGAGCTTTGTGAGAAATGTTTGCAGCCAAATATCACAGGGTGCGTGTTACAGACTCTGGGGCAGTAACTCTGCTGTCCTATATCATGATGTGGAATTGTCAGACTGATAAACAATATATATATACATCTGGTCTTTTAAATACTCTCTCACACATTTTCCTGTCTCCAAGGTTGGAATGCGGCTACCTTAATAGTGAGTAAAAACGGTTGCATATGCAAAATCTCACCAGTGATGAACCTTGGAGCTCTAGCCCAGGGACAAAACAAAACAAACCCAAACCAACATCAGAATTAGATTCCATGACCACAGTAAAATTCAAACATTCTGTAAGCATGTACAGTCAAATTTCAGATTTGCAAGAATGTTCAAAGCACTGAAATGGAGGCTCTAGACATTCAGAACTTAAGGACCTTTCAGGCCCAAGAAAATCTTGACTGTCCCTATCATGGATATTTCCGAAGCATCAACACACATATTGCACATGCCACCGGTCTGCACTGGCCAACAGAACCAGCGCTGAACACAAGACTGCATTTTCACACAATTCCCACAGGCTCTCAATCTTCACGTGGTGAACACCACACTGTCAGTTTTTACACAGTAAAAAGCATACTTTCGAACATGAAGCCATCACAAGCTGCCGCACATCCCATTGTCAAACGCCTTTCTTGTCCAGATCCCTCCAGTCAGCAGGGGCTGGCTCCTGGGCACACAGCCGGGGGAACCAGCCTCGAACACGATGCTTGCCTGACAGAAAAAAAACATCATCAATAAATCCTCTGTAAACCTTATCATAGTCATGAAATACTGAAACCGGTTGATGAAGACTTGAAAAAAGGAGAGGCTACATAGCATGCTGTTGGGGACTAGATAGCTCAGTGGTCAGAGCACTTGGTTTCCCAAGCTTGGTTAAGTAGCATCAAGCGTGGTTACCAAGCGGATGGGTGACCGTCTGCGCACCTTGGCTTCAGTACAGTCCCCTAGTTCACCCAGCTGTAAATGGGTACCTGCCCTCTTTAGGGTCAGGGAAGGTAAACCAGCGATGGAGAGGAGATGGGCGCCGCCCTCAACATGCTGGCCTCTAGAGAAGCTGAGGTCTCTGACGCCTCGCTCCCCTACTACCACATAGGTTATGGGACACCTCTACCTTTTTACCTTTTACCTATGTTGCATGCAATATGCGTCTCAATAAAACAAAAGCATCACATTGAAAAAAAATTCATATGAGATTTCAATGGTAAGATAACGCAGACTGGGGTAGTTTTGAAAGGCACATGACCTGGCTACAGGTTAACAGGCAATGAATACTTCTGGTAGAAACCTGATCAGGTCACAGGTATCAAAGTATAAACTGTTTGTCAGCAGACACTTAGCATGGACACAGGTAACACAGACTCCATGCCAGCTTCACACCAGACCAGTGGGATGCTAGAGGTAGCTTTTATTTGAAAGATTTGAAGGCCCCCCCCCCCCCCCATGTACGCACACACACACACATGTACGCACACACACACGTTTGCACACACACACATGTGCGCACACACACACACACATGTGCACATGCACACACACACACACATGCGCGCACACACACACACACACACACACACCACACACACGTGTGCGCACACACACACACACACACACACACATGTGAACACGCACACACACACACACACACTGAAAGTGAATCACACACAATACATAAGTAAATTCTGGAGAAGAGCTTTTGTCACAGAGTGAACAACATGTAGAGTATTAGACTAACAAATCATGTGACATGATTTAATTCTATCAAAAACAATGTATCAGAGGTGTAATGTAGTGTGTGTGTGTGTGTGTGTCAATCAATCAATCAAATTTTTATTTCCAGATGGTACATTGAGTAAGCATCGATTTGCTTTTTTCCATCAAGCCATCTATCTAAAGAAAAGAAAAAATCAAAACAACTGCAAAAAACAAAACAAAGCAACACAAAAAACCAACAAAGATCAAAGCAGAAAATCCATAGCAAAACAATAAAACCAACAAAGAAAGAAAAGGGGAAAAAACAAACAAAGAAACAAATAAAACAACAAACATTTCATCAACATTAATTAGCTAACATGATTTCAACAGCCTTAAAATAGAATATGTCTATAGATAATACAAGCAACAACAATAGCAGCCAAAAAAACCAAAAGAAAAAAAACAAACAAACAAAAAAACCAAAAAAACCAACTCCCACTCAAAATTCATACACACGCACGCACGCACACACACACACACACACACACACACACACACACACACACACACACACACACACACACCTACACACACACACACACAACACACACACTCACACACACACACACACACACACACACACACACACACACACGATTGCGCTCATCCACTCAGCACGTATACTCATACGTACATGCATACATTTAAAGTCTTTAAAAAAATCATATAGTGTCAACAAAAAAAAAAAAAAAGAAGAAAAACACACACACACACACAAAAACATGCTTATATCAGATACAATGTAACCAAAAACCATTATTTAAGACTTAAAAAAAGAATCCATGAAATGTCAATAAGCAATTTATGTCAGATTAAAATATCTCTATACTTCAGTTCATACTTTATATTTTTAGAAGGAAGATAAGGAAAAAAACAACAAACGCAACAATACCTTATAATAGTATCCATCACCACTGAAAGGAATTAAAATATATACGCTAACAAACATACAATCAAACAAAAGAAAAAAGAAAGGGAAAACCCCCCCCAAAAACCACACCAAAACCCCCCCAAAAAAACCCCAAACAAAAAAACCCAAACAAAAAAACACCTAAAAAATTTTTAAAATAATAATAATAAAAACAAAATTAACCCCCCCCCCCCCCCAAAACCCCCCAACCAAACAAAAACAAACAAACAAACCAAAACAACACAAAACCCCAATCCACACGGATAATATGTTTAGAAGGAAGAAAAAAACAAAACAAAGAAAAGCAACAATACCAGATGATAATATCCATCACCACGGAGTGGAAATAACATAAATAACGTACGCACATGCACACATTTAAGGTTTTTAAGAAAAATCATATAGTATCAAACAACAGCTTATATCAGTTACAATGTCACCAACCATTATTTAAGACTTAAGAAAAAAGAATCCATGAAATGTCGATAAGCAACTTATGTCAGATTACAATACCTCCATACTTCAGTTCATATTTATATATTAAGTGGAAGAAAAAGAAAAAATAAACAAACAAAAAAACAACAACAAACGCAACAATACCATATGATAATACCCATCTCCACTGAGAGGAAATAACATATACACTAACAAACATACCAACAAACAAAAAATAACAAAACAAAAGCAACGAAAAACCAAACAAACAAACAAGAGAAACAAAAACCCAAAACAAAACAAAAGCAAAAAACAAAAAAACACAAAATTGGGAGGGGGGTGGGAACGGATGGGGAGGGGAGTATCAAGGAGGAAGGGGGAAAACATTAACAGCAAACAGAAGAATTATAATAATGATTTATGATTATATTAATAAATAAAATCCCTACACATATGAACAAAAACAAACACACACGCACACACAACAACAACAACAACCAGAACAAAAAAGTAAGGCCTTATCCACTAATCAAAATAATATGAATATAATAGTGTTAATAGTCCCATGAGTAAAAATAATAAATAAATTAAAAAAACATTTATACTGAAACTTTTGAACTGGGTAAGAAAAAAATGCTCCAATCTAGTCATCAGATCAGTGGTTTGGTTTTCTCCTTTTGAATTTACAGAATATACACGTGTTTACATACATCTCTTATTCCCTACCCTGTTCATAAATAAATTATTAAAAAAAAAAAATAATAAATCTTTCTCCTCCTTTTCCCCCTTCCACATACATATATAGCAAGCAAGGTGTAGATTTTTCAGTCACAGTAAACCACACATGAAAGATTTTTCAGGGTGAGCAGAGAGTACCAATATCTGTAGTCTGTTCTAAATATGGTTGATTGGATTCATGTTTAGTTCTTAAACATTTTTGCATAAGCGCATTAAGTGATTTTTGAACTGATTTTTGAACTGATTTTTATTTATGATACATTTTAAATGTTTTGGGAGCTTGTTCCATAAATCACTACCTGAATATAGGAAGCTTGTTTTGTAAAGATTGTTTCTGGGTCTGGGAAATGTTACTAGATGGTTATGCCTGTGTTCATTAATTTTGAATCTATTGATGATCTTGGGAGGGGCATTTCCATTGACAACTTTTTGTACAAATAGAGCTTTATTGAAGTAAAGCCTGTTTTGGAATGTAAGAATATTTGTTTGCTTATAATCATTGATGGTTAGGGAGCTTGCTTTTAATAGGACAAGTTTTAGTGCTCTTTTACATAATCGATGAATGAATTTCAAATTGGTTTCACTACAGTTGTCCCAAAGAGATGAGGCATAGTCAACTATAGGCAAGATGTGTTCACAAAAAAAGAGTTTGCATGAATGATCATCTAGAAAGTGTTTTATTTTTGATAGCTGGCGTACCTTGTTTGTAAGACGTTTTCCTAATGCCATCACATGGTCAGTCCAAGTAAGATTTTTGTCGATAATTACACCCAGAATCTTGTGTGAGTCAACTTCTTCAATAATTTTTTGATCTATTAACAGAGGTTGAAATTTGCTTTTCATTTTTTGCCTCTTTTGTCTTGCTAGTACGTACATACTCTTAGTTTTTTGTGCATTTAAGGACATATGGTTTAATTGAGTCCAAGTAATCAATTTGTTGATATTGTTTTGAAGTTTGAGTGTCAGTCTGTGGGGGACAGTATCACTACAATAGAGGGATGTGTCATCAGCAAACATTTCACAGCTACAATCTAGAAACAAAGGTAAGTCATTTACATATACTGAGAACAAAAGAGGACCCAATATTGATCCTTGTGGTACTCCATATTTAATAGATCTATACTAATTCTGATGTTTGATTATTTGCAGTTACCAGCTGCTGTCTATCTAACAAAAAACTTTTTAAAAGATTGATTATTTCAGGTGTTAGTTTATATAGGTGAAGTTTATGCACTAGCAAGGAGTGATTAATTACATCAAATGCTTTTTCAAAGTCAACAAAAATTAGGCCTGTATAGTTATTTTCATTTATGTTGTGTAAGAGACTGTTTGTAAGTTGAGTTAGAGCTGTGTGACAAGAATAGTTTTTATGAAAGCCTGACTGATCTTCATTCATTAGATTGTTGTTAACAAAGTAGGAATATAAAGATTTTTTTATATGTTTTTCTATGGGTTTAGATAAGACCGATAGGATTGAAATTGGTCTGTAATTTGAAGGACAAGAAGAATCTCCAGATTTGTGGACTGGTATGACTTTTGCTCTTTTAAATATCAGAGGAAAGTTGTTTTTATCTATGCACAAGTTATATAGATATGTCAGTGTTTCAACTATAATAGGACCAGAAAGTTTCAATATTTTTCCATCCAGATTGTCAAGGTCACGTGTTGTGGAACTGTTTTGGAGAGATAGACTTTCCAACACGTCTTTAATTGTCATTGGCAATAATTCAAACAGGAACTTAATTTCTTTTGATTCAGTATATTGTTCTAAGTAATGGAGATCACTTTCATTTGACTTACCACATGATATGACTTTAGTAGCAATGTTTGAGAAATGGGTGTTCAGTTCATCAGCTGTTATGTCTTTAACTGTCTGTTGGCTTTTTGATATAGGTCTATTACATAAAATATTGATGGCTTTCCATACCTGGCGAGAGTCAGTAGTTGTGATTAACAGTTTTTGAAAGTAATCACGTTTTGATCTGTGTTTTAGTGAAGTTACTTTGTTTCTTTGCATTTTAAATTCTTCTTTTGTACCATGGGTTTTCAAATAGTCTCTTAAGTGCATTTCAGACTCTATGTCTTTTGTTATCCAAGGAGGTTTAATTTTTTCTTTAACTCTTTTTTTGATGAAGGGGGCATGCCTATCATACACTGAAACAAATGTGGTAATCCAGAATTCTGCAGCTTCGTTGGGGTCTCTGATTTGATATATGTCTTGGAATGGCGAGTTTATCAAGTCTGAAAGAAAGTCTTGTTCATTGAAGATATTAAATTTTCTGTAAAAGATGGTTTTATGTCCTACTTTGGGAATTTTGACACAATGTTTAAACCAAGTAAAACACACAGAATTGTGATCACTGCATCCACAGGAGGGGGCACATACTTCTGTTATGTTTTGTTTTGTAGTAGTATAGATATGATCAATCAAAGTTCTAGAGTTATCTGTTACCCGAGTTGGTTTGTCTATTAGTTGTTCCAGGCCATGCATAATAATGTTGTGACTCCATTTAGGCTTGGGTTTTAATATGTCTATGTTAAAATCCCCAAGAATAATTGTTTCATGGTTTAAAAGTGTCACTTCATCCATAAGAGAGTTGAATTTTTCAAACCATTCTGTGGTTTCCGAAGGATTTCTGTATATGAATCCTATTAATATTGGACTATTGTGTTTTAATTTTATTCCAACCCATGTGTGCACATGTGTGTGTGCATGCATGCGTGCTTGTGTACAAAACATTCCATCCAGTGTACTGAAGTTTTCTTTGGCTAAAATGGCTCCTTTCCAACCTGATTCAGTGTGGGCACATAATACCTGACTGTACCTTCCTGCTTCTTTTTCCTCCACTTTCACCATTTCCAACTTCATCTTTTCTTGTAAAAGTGCTACACATATCTAAGGGAGTAGCTGGTGTTCTGTTTCTTACCTGGACTGTCATGAATTGTGGAGAGTTTTGTTCCATACAACCAGCGCCTGAAACAAACAGTCACCTGCACTATTACAAACAAGACTATGCTCAATGAGCGAACAATGCAGAACATCTTGCGCACATATTAAATCCTGTTCCGCTTTTCGAAAGAGTAGGCCATTGTGTGCTGGTGGGAACAGATGACAAAATTGACAAAAGTGCATACACAAGGGGACTGGATTTTAAAAAAAAGCACACAAGTGCTTATTCTATTATCCTCAATATAAAGGAAAGAATTTTTTAAAAAGTGAGGGTATTGCTGCTTACTCCTGTGGACTACCTCAGAGCAAGTGCTGTTTTGGGGCACTCTTGCCCAATGTGGCAGTACTGCCTGCTGGGGGATGATAGGTTCCAGTTTCTCTGCCTGCTTTCAACTGAACACTGGAGCACATTTTCAATACAGCATACTTATGATCAAGTGATAACACACCTATTTAAAAAGTGAGAGGTTCCGGTTCCTGTATCCGGTTCTAAGGTGGATTTCTCAATTATCCACTAAACAGTAACTGGTGGTTTAGGAGCTAGTCCTTTTGGTGAAACAATAAAATGGGGTCCCATATACAGCGTGCCTTTCTTGTATGTAAAATAATCCGCAACATCAAGAAAGTAGTCCCCTGCAAAAATCTGTTGATGAAAGTCTCTGTCACAAGGAATCAAACATAATACAGACAAGATAATTTTTAAAAAAGAAGAGGCCAGAGTTGTAGATTGGCTAAGTACTTTCTTTACATGAAAAATCCCCCTAGATCAGAAATGCAATAGCATATAATACAATATGATAGAAATCCCTTTTTTACACAGCCAGAGTGTGTGTGCTCGTATGATACCGCTTACACAATTACAGAAGAAAGGAGGGAGGGAGGAGTTAAAGTTTTACTTGTATCCTGAAGTGTTGCTGCATGCAGATTATTCCAAATGTATGACACCACCTCTGCTATTTATTCATTAATTCATCCATTTATTCTTCTTTATAGAGGATAATGGAATAAGCACCCATGTGATTTTTTTTAATCTAGTCCATGTGTATATGCAGTTTGTAAATCTTTTCATCTGTTCCCACTGGCACACAATGGCCTACTCTTACGAAAAGTGGAACAGGATTTAACGTGTGCACAAGATGTTCTGCTAAAGCAACCTGCTTTGCCAGCTGCTCAATCCACAGTGCTGGGGAGAGCTCAGGAGCACGCTGAAGCTTTTGTTTCCACAACCCTTTGAGTAAAAACACATGCCATTACCATCCACACTAGATCTTCTGCATGCATGCATGTCTACATAAAGGGAGTAGGGAACTGGCAAGTCTGCGCACATGGTGACCTGGAAGATGCTACAGATCTCCATCCTTAATTAACAAGGCATCACCAAAACCTGAGCTGCAGTTCTAGGACCACACAGCTTAGAAATCCAGCACATCACCCACTCAGCTTAGAAATCCAGCACATCACCCACTCAGCTTAGAAATCCAGCACATCACCCACTCAGCTTAGAAATCCAGCACATCACCCACTCAGCTTAGAAATCCAGCACATCACCCACTCAGCTTCTAGTTAGCAACAGAGTGGCCAAATTGCCTCCCCTTGCTTGTAATGATGTAGACTGAGTTAAATCGGAGCACACCTGTGGCTTTGTGTTCCCCTTGCAAGTGCTTATTCCATTATCCTCGATATAAAAGAAAAAAAAGAAAAGAAAAAAAAAACACACACAACACCCCCCCCCCACACACACCACAACACCACACACACATACACACACACACACAAACACACACACACACACACACACACACACACACACACACACACACACAACACACACACACACACAAACACACACACACACACACACACACACACACACACACACACACACACACACACACATACACACACACACACACACACACACACACACACACACACACACACACACACACAGATCAGCGCTCACTTTTTCCAGCGTGTGACCCTGATGGTGTCCCCGGGCTGCAGGCTGATGCGGGGCTCGTCAGTGCAGGGGATGCACAGCGCCACCCTCACGCCCTTGGAGCACGGGAACAGGCGGCCGGAGTAACTCTCCGTCACCTCGTACAGCAGGGCGCGCTGATGCTTCTCCGCCTTCTGCTTCAGCTGTTCTTCCTGGAGAGAAAGGGCAAGGGGCGATGTGAAAATACTGACAATAAAGAGGCCATGTGAAAATACTGACAATAAAGAGGCCATGTGAAAATACTGACAATAAAGAGGCCATGTGAAAATACTGACAATAAAGAGGCCATGTGAAAATACTGGCAATAAAGAGGCCATGTGAAAATACTGGCAATAAAGAGGCCATGTGAAAATACTGGCAATAAAGAGGCCATGTGAAAATACTGGCAATAAAGAGGCCATATGAAAACACTGACAATAAAGAGGCCATGTGAAAATACTGACAATAAAGAGGCCATGTGAAAACACTGACAATAAAGAGGCCATGTGGAAATACTGACAATAAAGAGGCCATGTGGAAATACTGACAATAAAGAGGCCATGTGAAAACACTGACAATAAAGAGGCCATGTGAAAACACTGACAATAAAGAGGCCATGTGAAAATACTGGCAATAAAGAGGCCATGTGAAAATACTGACAATAAAGAGGCCATATGAAAACACTGACAATAAAGAGGCCATGTGGAAATACTGACAATAAAGAGGCCATGTGGAAATACTGACAATAAAGAGGCCATGTGAAAACACTGACAATAAAGAGGCCATGTGAAAATACTGACAATAACCCACACTCAATCCAATCATGCTGTTTATAGCCCCACCGACCACACAGGCCATATTGGGACTGTCACACAGTAATCCACACTTGTCTGTTCATCTCACAACATTTATAACAATCCCCAAAGTCGGAATGTGGCTACCTTCATGGTGGGCAAAAACGATCACATAACGCAAAATCTCACCACTGGTGAACCTCAGAGCTGTAGTGAGAACAGGGGGGGGGGGGGGGGGGGGGGGGGGGGGTGAAACAACAAAAAAGCAAAACCAAACAGAAAGGCAACAAAACCACAGTGAGAAGTAAAATATTTGATAATAACAATATACTTATGAAAGTGTTTCTTCTTTGTAAATCAAGTCAAGTCAAGTCAAAAACACTTTAATCATCCCTGAAGGGCAACTACAATACTGACAGGCATATTGATACAAATCATAATCAAAATCTGAAAGCACTTAAATAAATACACCACTCCTAGGAAAAATAACAGTATTTCAAATGTAACCACACGAATGGTTCCAGAACAGGGTCTTGTAAAAGCTTTGGAAAATGGCCTCACCAACCTGACGGTCTGTTACATTCCAATCTTAACAGCATTTAATTAATGTAGGCCTTGCAATTTGCTTACAGCAATAACTAGCACAGCTTTTGGCCTGGCTGAGAGTGGCAATTCTATCCCATCATTTCCAATTTCATTGATATTAAGGTACTGAATACTTGGTATGGCTCACACTCAAGACTTAAACATATACAGGAAAAAATCCCAACTTCCAAAAATATTAACAAATTTATCTCTGTTAAACACATACATGTAAGCACGCACGTGTGCACACACACATGTAACCATATGCATGCACACATACATGCACACACAAACACACACACACAAACACACATGAACACACACACACACACACACACACACACACACACACAACACACACACACACACAGACACACAGACACACAGACACACACACACACACACACACACACACATGAACACACACACACACATATAAAGATCCCATCTCTGATAATTCACACATAATAAACGCTCCGATTACATTGCAGGAGGTCAGTGATGCTATCCAATCTGTAAGCAATAAGAAAACATCGGTGGGAATCGATGCTATATCTAACGAGATGATGAAACATTTGCCAGAAAACTGGATTTCTTTGCTTCTTGATCTATTTCAGCAATGCTGGGCTAAAGGTTTGCTCCCCATGGTGTGGAAACAATCTATCATAGTTCCAATTTTAAAACAGGGAAAACCCAAAGAAGACAAAAATAGTTACAGGCCCATTGCACTCACTTCACACGTAGGAAAACTTATGGAAAGGATTATATTAAACAGATTAGTGCATTACTGTGACAAAAACAAAATACTTCCTGTTGAGCAGGCAGGCTTTCGAAAAGGCAGATCCAGTATAGATCACCTGGTAAAACTAACCACACATATCAAGCATCAATTTGCCCGCAGAAAAAACGTTCTTGCTACTTTTTTCGATGTATGTAAAGCATATGATCAAGTCTGGCATGCAAGATTACTTTTTAAACTTAAATCTATTGGTTTGTCGGGTAACATGTACTTCTATGTCAAAAATTTTCTATGGGGCAGAAGCATTCAAGCTAAAATTGGAAATACCTATTCCACCCCGAGATTTCCGACAATGGGAATTCCACAAGGATCTGTTATCGCCCCTTATCTTTTTAATCTTCTACTTTATGACCTTCCGAGATCCTTGTCAAATAACGTTGTCCTCGTTCAGTATGCAGATGATCTGTGCATGTGGATGAAGACAACAATGAAAAAGGTAACCCCCAAGAGACAGTTAAGCTACATTAGAAAAACTTACCAGCTTGAACTTGATAAGCTTAGTATTTATATGACAGAAAATGGATTACTGCTGTCTCCAGAGAAGACCAACATTGTTCTCTTCAATAATGGGGCTGACCCTCAGGGTTTGCCTACTTTCAAAATGCAGGATAGGCACCTTGAATACAAACCAATGGTAAAGTTTCTGGGTATTTATATTACATCAAAACTGACATGGAATTATCATGTTGAATATTTATTAACTAAAGCTAGAAAAACCTTAAATTTTATAAAAGTAGTAAGCAAACAGCATTGGGCTCAAGATGTATCAGTCTTAAAACATCTGTCATTGGCATTAGTTCGTTCTACACTGACATACGGCCATGAAGTCTTCTTTAATGCCCCAAAGTATTTATTAGATAAACTTAGAAGCATAGATTGTAAAGCTTTTCGCATTGCCTTGGGAGTACCCTTCCATGCTTCATCCTTGGGAACATATAAGGAAGTAGGAGTTTTGCCTTTGGATGACTATCGAGAGGTAGCAGTCGCAAAATACGTTCTTAGAAGCTCAGCATCTGTAAATAATATAGAAGATGAACTCAGTCTAAGATCTGACAAGCAATTTCCTAAAAGAGCTAAAAATATCCGCTCACTCACCACAATCAGCACCTTCACAAATGGTCTTTTTGAAAAGTCAGGAGTTAATCCCAGAGAAGTGCAACAGCTTATACCTCTATTATCTCCTTGTCCGTCATGGGAGCTTCAAAGGGCTCAATTTGATTTGGAATGCTCCATCTATAAAAAAGATAATGGAAGTAATATTCTTAGCGCGTATGTGAAAGAACATATTATAAACAAGTACTCATCACATCTTCAAATATACACCGATGGGTCTCTACTCAATAATACTGAAGGAGGTGCGGCTTTCATCATTCCTTCATTACATGTTGAAAAACTGTACCATATTGGGAAAAATCACTCAATTTTCACAGCAGAGCTGACAGCCATTCTGATGGCTTTAAATTATTTACTTGATTTTCCCAGGACCATTGTGAAGGTGGTTTTATGTGTTGATTCAAAATCAGTGCTCCAATCCCTTAAAAACTCCGGGTCAAAAGTAAGACGAGAACTTATCACTGAAATATTACATCTTATACATTTTCTAATCCTAAGAGGCACTGATGTCACCTTTTGCTGGGTACCTTCTCATTGCAATATAGTATTCAATGAAAAGGTGGATAGAGCTGCTAAAAATGCGGCAATGCGTTATGATTGTGCTGATACTTTGAATATACCCATGTCTGTTGATGAGAATTATACTTTGATCGAACATGCATGCTGGAAACATGTAAGAAAAAAACAAGAAGACGCTGGATTTTCTAATCATCATGTTTCCTTTTCTGACCTTAACCATATTCTCTGTGTACGTTTTGGGCTGGATAAATTGCATCTTAGATCGGTCATTTGTCTCATAAATAGGCTTAAATTAAATGCCTTCCGAACGAAGTATGCTAAAAATGTGCGTTGCATATGTGATGGGACGATTTCAGTCAGTCATATTCTTTTTAACTGTCCCGTTTTAAAACAGTGTCTTCCCATCACACGTGAG
This sequence comes from Stramonita haemastoma, assembly GCA_030674155.1. NCBI lineage: Eukaryota > Metazoa > Mollusca > Gastropoda > Neogastropoda > Muricidae > Stramonita > Stramonita haemastoma. Next base: position 87,399,125 of record CM060318.1, on the reverse strand, counting down.
AACTCTCTGGACAGTATTTTAAGTAACTGTGTGATGCTGTGTGAACTTGCCTTATCGCTGAAGAAGAGTCCAATTGACAGTTTACTGTAGTGCATATGAACATGTTAGTAGCTTGTTTAGAGACAGAGACTTTAATCTCGTGCTGTTTCATAATTTTCTAAAAAGTTCTGATTGATTGTTCAGCGTTTAGTGTTCACTTTTTGTGTTTTTGTTTCTACCATTGGTTAAAAGTTTTTACAAGGTTTTTTTTTTTTTTTTTTTTTTTTTTTTTTTTTTTTTTTTTTTTTTGGTGGTCTAATATCACTTATGTGGATAGACATTAAACTGAAGAACAACACACACACACACACACACACACACACACACACACACACACATGAACACACACACACACACACACACACAGACACACACACACAGACACACACACACACACACAAACACACACACACACACACACACACATGAACACACACACACACACACACACACAGACACACAGACACACAGACACACAGACACACAGACACACACACACACAGTCTCATCTCAGTACTGACTCCACTCTCCCCCAAAGTCCTTTGGATGAGACTATAAACCAAATGTCTAGCGCACACATTAAATCCTGTTCCGCTTTTCATAAGAGTAGGCCATCATGTGCCAGTGGGAACAGATGACATTTACAAAACTGCATACGCACGGGGATTGGATGTAAAAAAAGCATATGATTGCCTATTCCATTATCCTCGACATAAAAGAATAAATAAAGAAAGAAATAATGAATCGTCTCACTGTAAGGGTGTACTGGGTGCAGCCCTCCACCACCTCCCAGGTGTAGCCATCAGACCGGGGCCTGCCCGACCAGGTGAACACCTGCCTCAGGTTGCGCCACCAGCCCAGGTTGTAGGGGTACACAAAGGGCTCCTGCATCTCCTCCCGCTCCCTGTCCCGCGCCTGGCAGAAACATCACCGTGTGGTATTGGCTACAATCGGCGATGATATTGTATTACTTGCTACCATCGGAGATAATCTTCTATTACTTGCTACCATCGGAGATAATCTTCTATTACTTGCTACCATCGGAGATAATCTTCTATTACTTGCTACCATCGGAGATAATCTTCTATTACTTGCTTCAATCAGCAATAATCTTCTATTACTGGCTACCATCGGTGATAATCTTCTATTACTTGCTTCAATCAGCAATAATCTTCTATTACTTGCTACAATCAGCGATAATCTATTACTTGCTACAATTGGAGATAATCTTCTATTACTTGCTACAATTGGAGATAATCTTCTATTACTTGCTACAATTGGAGATAATCTTCTATTACTTGCTACAGCCACTTCTTTCCTGGCAGCATCTATCCCAGCTATTGGTCACCCTTCAGCACCTATCCCAGACAGGAATCCCTTGTTGCTGAGTGTCAACAGAAAGTTCTCTATTGTTGTCCCAGCCAGAGTTACTTTCTTTTGCCCATTACATTACTGCTTACATTCTAGCATTTGTCCCAGCCAGCAGATACATTATCTTCTACAGCTCGTTTCACTCAGTGATTAAACTATTATGTATTACAGGCAGTACAATTAATGAATCCTTCTGACAGCAAAACTTTTGCATTAGCAATTCATTACAATATGCTTATACTTCCATTCTTTTCCTCCAGAACAAGAAATTACTCAATAATGCATTGACAATGAGCATTCACACACATCAGAGCACACACACATACACACACACATATGTATTCATAGGCACATTACCTCTCTCCCACACACATCCAAAAATAACCTACCAAAAAATCTAGAGAAATCCTGACAAAATAGATGAACTTTGAGCTTGGCGCACTGTTACCTTGTCGATTATCCAGGTTTCAATGCCCGTTTCATTTTTTACAACAGTCTTCAACTGAAAAAAAGATAATACAGCGAATGAGCAACATCTAAGTTTAAACTGTAGTTAGTTACACTGAGTACAATTTGTTTTGACAAATTCTATACAATGTGCATCACTTGTATAAATTGTTAAATTCATAGGCACACGGCAGAGATATGGGTTTTAAACTTGCAGTGAAATATGAGCAATTAAACAATTTCATCTCTTTTCCTGTGGTTCAACATGTGATGACTATTTCCAAAAGATCATTTTCAGTATAGACATCCTCACAATATCAAAATACCAGCAAGCACAGGAATAAGTAGTTGCATACCACAATACTATAGCCACAGCATGTCATTAAGTATTGCATAAAACTTTATAAATCATATCAGAACACATCAAAATACCTAGGATTTATATCAGAACAAATAACAATTTTTGTAACTCATCATTCCTGTACATGCAACCATAGGTATAGCATTTGTTTTAGTTTTTATTCTGTTTCTTGGCTAGAGCTGATGGTAAGAGAAAGTGTGATAAAGCTATGAGAATAAAAGTTACAAATAAAACTAGGTGAGCGAAAGTATGACTTTCATGCTATGAGAATAAAAGTTATGGGTATCAGCATGTAGATTGTTTAACTAAACAAAAAACTTTGATCTAGCCTCATTAAAAACATTCTTATTAAGTAAACAAAAACTTTGATCTAGCTTCATTAAAAACATTCTTATTGTTTCAGTAAATAAAACCTTTGATCTAGCCTCAGTAAAAACTTGCTCATTGTTTAACTAAACAAAAAAATTTGAGCTAGCCTCAGTAAAAACGTGCTTATTGCTTAGGTAAACAAAACCTTTGATCTAGCCTCAGTAAACTGTGCTTGTTTAGTGCTCACAGCGCTGTGTGTACCTGCAGGTAGAGGAGAGTGCTTGTTTAGTGCTCACAGCGCTGTGTGTACCTGCAGGTAGAGGAGAGTGCTTGTTTAGTGCTCACAGCGCTGTGTGTACCTGCAGGTAGAGGAGAGTGCTTGTTTAGTGCTCACAGCGCTGTGTGTACCTGCAGGTAGAGGAGAGTGCTTGTTTAGTGCTCACAGCTGTGCTGTGCTGTGTGTACCTGCAGGTAGAGGAGAGTGCTTGTTTAGTGCTCACAGCTGTGCTGTGTGTACCTGCAGGTAGAGGAGAGTGCTTGTTTAGTGCTCACAGCGCTGTGTGTACCTGCAGGTAGAGGAGAGTGCTTGTTTAGTGCTCACAGCGCTGTGCTGTGCTGTGTGTACCTGCAGGTAGAGGAGAGTGCTGACGGACACGGTGACCCCAATGGCCAGGCCGATGCTGAACATGGTGGCCAGGAACAGGGGCCTCTCCAGACGCACAACGTTCTCCGGTTCTTCACTATCCACCTCCTGCTCCTGCAACACACCACCATCATCATCATCATCATCATCATCATCATCATCATCATCATCATCATCATCATCATCATCAGCTGTTTATTGTCCGTTAACCTTGACAGGACAGCTCAAAGGTCACAGTACTTGCTTTCTCCCAGCCAAGGTTAACTTACTCAGGATGGCCAGTTCTCTCCCTTGCTTTTCCCCCACAGACGGCCTGTTTGTAATGGTTGGTAAAAAAAAAAATCATAAAAAATACAAAACATATAGTAAGAAAATGAAATTTTCTGAACTTATTAACAACATGCTGGGTTAGTACATTTTAAAAGATTGAAGCTCTCACTTTAATATTTGAGCTTTGATTAGCATAAAGAAATACTATGACATTTGTAGTCTGTGAACAAAGAGTTCAGAACACATGGAATCATCTGGCAATGCTCTGCATTTGACCTTGGATAGGCTCACAAAGCTATTTTCAGCTGCACTAGTCATAGTATCAATGCAGCTGCCATGTGAAAAATCTGCAAGCAGCAAATTCGCTATAGTGGATGGCCGTCCAAAACCTTCGCTTTACACTGATCCGTTAAAGCGGATGGCTGTCCTCTGAGAGATAAGCAGCATCGAGTGTGGTTACCTAGTGGATGAGTGACCACTTGCGCACCTTGACTTCAGTACAGTCCCACAGTTCACCCAGATGTAAATGGGTACCTGCCCTCTTTAGGGTCAGGGAAGGTAAAGCAGCAAGGGAGAGGAGATAGGTGCTGCCCTCAACATGCTGGCCCCTAGAGAAGCTCAGGTCTCTAACACCTTGCTCCCATACGACCACATAGCTTATGGGATACTTTTACCTTTAACCTTAAAAAAAAAGTTGTTGTGTCATGAAAGTCATTAAAGATGAAAGCCAAAAAAACAAACAACCCTCAAGGCAATACAGCACAGATTAAAAAAAAAATCTGATTAAAAACAAACCAAGAAAACTCCCAACCAAATTTACTAAGGTAAGTTAGTTACAATGGAAATTTATTGACAAAAACAGACAGGGAGAAAAAGCAAGGTGGATATAGAGAGAGAGAGAGAGAGAGAGAGAGAGAGAGAGAGAGAGAGAGAGAGAGAGAGAGAGAGAGAGAGAGAGAGAGAGAGAGAGAGAGAGAGAGAGAGAGACTAGAGAGAGAGGGGAGAGAGAGAGAGAGAGAGAGAGAGAGAAGAGAGAGAGAGAGAGAGAGAGAGAGAGAGAGAGAGAGAGAGAGAGAGAGAGAGAGAGACAGACAGACAGACAGACAGACAGAGACAGAGAGAGAAAGAGAGAGGAGAAGAAGAAGAAGAAGAAGAAGAGAGAAGAAGAAGAAGAAGAAGAAGAAGAAGAAGGAAAAGAAGAAGAAGAAGAAGAAGGAAGAAGAAGAAGAAGAAAGAGAAGAAGAAGAAGAAGAAGAAGAAGAAGAAGAAGAAGAAGAAGAAGAAGAAGAAGAAAAGAAGAAGAAGAAGAAGAAGAAGAAAAAAAGAATATTTAGTTTCTTGTCCCGTTCAATCAACATTTGTTGCCTATCTGTCAGTTGTGGATGCCTCTCTTGCTTTATTATTATTATTATTATTATTATTTTTTATTATTAACTTACTAAAACAAAGAAGAGACGTAAATGATAGTTATTAGGATCATCCTGTTCAAAGCAAACACTAACATTAAAGTAGACAGCACTGTAGATGGAGGGAACGAGGAAGCAGAGGGCGTAGACACAGCCGAAGGGAGCCCAGAAGAGAAAGTAGCAGAAGCTGGCGTGGTTCCAGTGACCACAGCACGTGTTGATCCAGGGGCAGTGGTGGTCCATCTTCATCACACACCTGCCACACACCAGGCAAAACAACCATCATGGCCATCTAATATCACTGATAGTGAACAGATGTTAACTACAGGAACGAACAAGCATTATGGTGAGTATGGCAATATTTTCTAAATGATCCTCACTTGGACATTTTACTGCTACGGCTGATGTTTACCGTGTTCCATAAAATGTTATGAATCAGATGAGTGTGGCTGAAACTAGTTTATTGTATGATTACCAGACTGACAGAGTTTTTAACCTTTTCACTACGGGTTGCCTGCTATAGGGCAACTAACCCTAGATCTCCTAACCTTTCCCAATGAAACACCCACAACTGGGCAACAGAAGCATACAAATGAGCACAGTGCACAAGTACAAGAATGGTTCTCTTCTTTAAAGTAGGGATAGTGTTCAGCTTAAAAAATCCCCTTTGATCAGCTTATAATTCTAACATAGTAACATTCCAACAGACCAGACCATACCAGGCCAGAACACAACATTACAAGACAGTACAATGCAATATCATGATTGATATACAATGGTTCAGTGCAATAGAGTATAATACCATACTACACACTCCAAATTCAATCTAATCCAGTCCAGTAACATCACAGTCCAGAAGGAATGTTCTGTCCCCTTAAGCCAAGGAAGGAACTGAAAGTTCACTGAAATGTGTACGGAGCAAGATGCCAAGTGCCATAAGTGTTTACTGGTACCTTCAGGCTGCAATAGTTTCTCATGAATCTTTTCAGCTTTCTATTCTCTTCATGATCCCAATCTTGACCACAATCTTACACATGATACAGATCTCACCTTTCACACTTTCGGCAGTGGTGAGATCTGGGGGGCTTGTAGCCTTGACATGACTCACAAAACTGCATGGAGGAGGCGTGCTTTGCATTCTCCTGAAAAGAGGATGTTTGTCATTTAACATTTCAATTACAATCTTGGGTTGTTGCTTTTATTGGGGGGGGGGGGGGGGGGGGGGGAGGAGGGGAGGGCATAGTCACATACATTTACTGAAAATACAGAAATTTATCTCATACACACAGAAACATGCAAATATGTTTACCTATATATATGCACACATGCATATGCATACATAGTTGTTCATTCAAATTTTGAGAGTGGTTAATATAATTAGTAAGTTCTGTACACAAATTCAAACTACTGTTATTACTAATATATTACTATTAGACAAACTGGAATTTAGTGGAAACATAATGAAAAAAATTCTTCACTTTTTAAAAACCCCATTTGATTGAAATATAGTAAGTACAAGTAAATTTTTGTAACATCTCCTTCCCTATCCAAAGCATGTACTAATATTATACTTGTAATATCTTTTATACAATGCATGCTTCAATTCTTTCCTTCTTAAGCAGAACTGATCCATGGATACATGAAGTTGCATAACGCTGTGTGCATATTATATATCATGTGCCAGTGCACACATGCACACGCACACTCACACAATGATACACACAACATCACTTTTATGTGAACAGATGTATGTAAAATTGAAGACCAACACACACAAGCACACACAAACACACACACAAACAGTGAAACACACACACAGACACAGACACACACACCCACAGGCCACACACAGACAGACAGACATACACACACACAAACACAACACACAAACACACTCAAACACATACACATACACACACACACACACACACACACACACACACACACACACACACTCAAACCACACACACACACACACCCACAAACTTACGGGTTTCCAGCCATAGGGAATGAAGCCCGGCCCTCTAAACATGGCGTTGATGAAGGTGAGGAGGATCATGACGACGCAGAGGAGGAAGAGGAGGAGGTTGATGAAGGCGGGGGTGGTGCTGAAGGGGGGCCAGTACATGGTCAGGCAGTGCAGCGTCATGCAGGTGATGGTCAGCGTCGTGCTGATGGCCACCACCGGCCCCCAGTGACAGATCTGCCGCCACGTCCCCACCACCTCATACCCCATCACTCAGGGACAGCTAGCTGGGCAAGGCTGGGGGGTGAAACAGCAGTTTCTGAATTTACACAATTACAGTTTTGATGAACAATTTTATTGAAAGGAAACTGACATGGTTTATGATTATCACACACATTATCTCTTTTTGAACACACACACACACATAGTGCATACAGACACGCACACATATATGCGCGTGCACACACACACATACACACAGAGGGTGCACACACACACACAGAGGGTGCACACACACACACACACACACACAGAGGGTGCACACACACACACAGAGGGTGCACACACACACACACACACACACACACACACACACACAGTGTGACACACACACTCACACAGTGCACACAAACACAGAGTGCATGCACACACACACACACACACACACACACACATGCGGAGGCGGATAGCCTAGTGGTCAGAACATTGCGCTGGCAATTTGAAGACCCGGGTTCGAATCCGGTCGAGGAAATTTTCTTCCTGGAGTTAACATCAATGCGGACTCCATTCTCCCCAAAAGTCCTTCGGATGAGACTTTAAAACCGAGGCCCCGTGTGCGAACGCACGCAGAACATCTTGCGCACACGTTAAATCCTGTTCCGCTTTTCGTAAGAGTAGGCCATCGTGTGCCGGTGGGAACAGATGACAATATTTACAAAAACTGTATACACACGGGGACCGGATGAAAAAAAGCACATGTTGCTTATTCTGTTATCCTCGATATAAAAGAATAAATAAATAAATAAATAAACACACACACACACACACACACACTACCCCTGTAAATTCAGACGTTTTTCAAAGACCCCCATAGAAAATTGAAATGGTGGTTTCAATTAACATAGCAAATTGCATCAAAACAAAGTTGAAAAGCATTTAAATTAAAATCTGCTTGGTCAAAACTGTAGCTGCAAGGGTCTATCGTTGAGTCTTTATGCAAATGTGAGGGTCGCATAGTTACCTTGACTTGCAATCCGCTCTCGTATGAATCTATGATGCCGCAATTCCTGTGATTCGGCGGTCAGGTGGGGCGAACTTTTGATTTGAACTAGCCTAGGCCTAAGCAAACAACGATCAAAGATCATCCAGAGATCGCTGACTAGGCCTATCGCAGGGGTCTTGTTCTTTTGTTTCGTCTGCTTCTGTTTTGCTTTGTAAAGTTTCTTTCGGAAATCGCCACATACCTAAGCCACAGAAGACAATTCCAAACACATGCACACAAAGGCAACGTAAAGCTATTTTTTCCCTTCTGATTTCTTTCTTTTCTCCCCTTTTGTTTGTTTCTAATTTAGTAATTAATTTAATGGCAAGATTTCAGTAGGCCGAACACATAAGAAGGCCCACATAGCAAGGCACGTTCGATAACTCATTAGGCAGACAGAGAGGTCCATGTCCGCAGATACCAAGTAGAGCCAAAGTGATCAGCATTTGGTCTGTCACTTGCAAGACTAAGATACTAGGCTAGTCTCCAGCACAACACCTGCCATCCTCTATTAATCGGTCCTCCAGGTGGTCGTACAATTTTATACTCGGTAGAGTTCTCTTTCGAGTTGCACTGTTTACGACGGCGCAGTTGTAAATATAATCGAAAAAATCAAATAAACAAAAACTGACCCCTCCCCCCCCCCCCCTCAAATAAAAACAAAAATAAACAAAACAAACAGATGCACACAAATAGCCCCAACTCAAAACTGAAAAGCCGTCTACATAAACAAACTGCAGACAGTACATGCTTGACTAAACTGAAACAGGCAACTCAATATTGATGTGCAGGCTCAACCACACTACCCTCACCCCCCCCCCCCCAACCCACTGAGGCATCTTTATCACTTGTCTACTTGTCGACACATCAATTCTATTTAACTGCAACCAATAGCAACTACTTCTTACAGTAGAAATTATGTAATATACCGACGGGATAGCCTGGTGGTCAGAGTGATGCATGTTGCGCTCGTGATCTGCTGACCCAGGTTCGAACCCCGTTCAAGAGGAATTTTCTCCTGTAGTTAACATCAGTGCCGACTCCACTCCCCCCTCCCCCCAAGTCCTTCGGATGAGACTATAAACCGAAGACTCGAGTGTGAACGGATGCATAATATATTTGCACACACGTTAAAACTTGCTCCGCTTTTTCAAAGAACAGGCCACTGTGCGCCGGTGGGAACGGATGACAAAATTGACAAAAATGCATATACAGGGAACTGGATGTAAAAAGCATGTGAGTTCTTATTGCATTATCCTCGAAATAAAAGAATAAAAAATAAATACACATTAAAGAAAAAAATGTAAAAAGGAGCTTTGTTTCCTTCTTGATATAAGATCACTGGAGGTTTGCACTTCAAACTCGATAAGTAAAAAACAACAAAAAACAACAACAAAAAACAAAGAAAAAACCGCATGCACGCTCGTGTCGTGTATAGACATTATCCCCGAAGTCAGAATACGGCTACCATAATGACCGGCAAAAAAGGTGGAATACGCAAAAATCTCGCAATTTGTTAACTTTAAAGCTCTAACCGAGGAACGAAACAAACAAAAAAAGACCTCCCCTTCCCCACTCACCCAATCCTAAGTACTTCTCCCAGTGGAGATAAGTGTAGGCTACTTTTTCACATTTATAACTCAATCCATATTGACCCATTGGCTGGATTTATGCACAAAAAATTCTTAACATAATCTAAGAAAATTGCAACTAAATTTAGGTAACTTCTGTAGTAGTATATAATTGTAGATTGGAGAGAGAGAGAGAGAGAGAGAGAGAGAGAGAGAGAGGAGAGAGAGAGAGAGAGAGAGAGAATCGGACCAAATGCAGAGGGTTAATGATGGGGGTAGTTCTAGGAATCATCGTGTGGGTTTGCCAAGATCTGGACCGGCTGCGGCCAGTCCCATTCACCTTGTGCAACTAGATACATATTACTAGAAACATATTATCACGTTGGCAAAACTGCAGCACCATACTCTCTCTCTCAGGGTGCATGTCTCTATTTGACGTCATGATATAAATCCTTGATAATGCCAGTGATTGGCTGTTACGTGAAAAGCGCATCACTGCTTACGTATTATCCTCATGATATCTTAAAAAAAGAAAAGCCACCAATAAAACTCACCATTGCCTTGCCCTGTCTGTCTGTCTGTCTGTCTGTGTCTGTCTCTGTCTCTCTCTCTCTCAGGGCGGGGACCGGATGTAAAAAAGTACACGGGTGTTTATTCATTATCCTCAAAATAAAAGATTTTGATTTGATTTGATTTGATTTGACCATATCTCTCTCTCTCTCTTCTCTCTCTCTCTCTCTCCTCTCTCTCTTTCTCTCTCTCTTCTCTCTCTCTCTCTCTCTCTCTCTCTCCTCTCTCTCTCCTCTCTACTCCCCCCCCCCCAACCTGAGAGGGGTTTCGCGGTCGGCTAGGCTGTAACTATGGGGAACTGGCCCTCTTCTGGTCTGCCTATCTGACTGACTTATGGACGATGCCAAGAAATCCTTTGACAAGAAGCTCAGAGAGGTAGACGTTGAAAAAGAAAGAAAGAAGGAAAGAAAGAAGGAAAGAAAGGAAGAAGGAAAGAAAGAAAGAAGGAAAGAAAGAAGGAATGAACGAAAGAAAGAAAAAAGCCGCCACCGCTGTAAAGATCTATGTGTGGAATGTGTTGGTAGATACATCTGACTGTATGTATGTATGTCTGTCTGTCTGTCTGTCTGTCTGTCTGTCTGTCTGTCTGTCTGTCTGTCTGTCTGTCTGTATGTATGTATGTATGTATGTATGTATGTATGTGTGATGTGCGTATGTATGTGTGTATGTGTCTATAAATATATGTATGCGCGCGCGCACATACCACACACCACCACACACAACCCCACACACACACACACACACACACACACAACCACACACACACAACACACACACCCACCACCACACACCACCACAGACACACACACACCACCACCCCGCACGCACGCACGCAACGCAGCACACACACACACACTTCCAAACCTCCTTGTAGCATCATTTGCAGGTGCAGAGAGCTACAGCTGCGTGACAGAACCTGTGTCGAGATTTCTAGTATCGTGTGTGTGTGTGTGTGTGTGTGTGTGGTGTGTGTGTGTGTGTGTTGTTGTGGTGGTGTGTTGTGTGTTACGGTGCATGCGTGCGTGCGTGTGTATGTAGTGCGTGCGTGTTGTTGTTGTTGGTGTGTGTGTGTGTGGTGTGCGTGCGTGCGTGTGTGTGTATGTGCGTGCGTGCGTAGTGTTGTGCGTGCGTGCGCGCGTGCGGCGTGTGTGTGTGTGTGTGTGTGTGTGTGTGTGTGTGTGTGTGTGTGTGTGTGTGTGTGTGTAGGGGTTCCCATCTGCAGCAGAGGCCTCCGAGAAAGAGGCATTAGCATAAATAACATCAGAGCCCTTAGTGTAATTAACTTGATTACCAGTCTCCCTCCATGTCTTCGCTTTCCCCAGACATGCTACCGCTACGCTGGCTGATTTATACTAGGGATATTTGCTCTTGGAGTTAAGTCTGGGTTTTTGTTGCTTTTTGCTCAGTGTGTGTGTGTGTGTGTGTGTGTGTGTGTGTGTGTGTGTGTGTGTGTGTGTGTGTGTGTGTGTGTGTGTGTGTGTGTGTGTGTGTGTGTGTGTGAAAGTCACTCAAAGTCAAAGTCAAAATTTTATTTCCAGATGGTACATCGAGTAGCAATAAATTTGCTATTTTCATCAAGTCATCTATCTAGCAAATATAGTGTGTGTGTGTGTGTGTGTGTGTGTGTGTGTGTGTGTGTGTGTGTGTGTGTGTGTGTGTGTGTGTGTGTGTTCTATACATATAATTTCAAACTGTATCTCTATCTAAAGCAGTCAAATCTTCACGATGTTGTTAACAAGGAATCTTGCACACATGCATGCGCATAGATACACACAGCTACACAGACACAGAATCACATAGAAACACACACACACACACACACACACACACACACACACACACACACACACACACACACACAACCACACACACACACACACACACACACACACACACACACACACACACACACACACGCGCACACACACACACACACACACACACACACACACACACACACACACACACACACATATATATATATACACACACACACCCCTAGTATCTTGTATCAGTTGCAGATATACACCGACAGACAGACAGATAGACAGACAGAGACACACACACACACCCTTGTATCAGTTGCAGATAATAGCAGAGCAGCAGGCAGAGTGTTTGCTGTCAAGTGAAGCCTGTGCCAAGAACAGCTTCCAAACAGCTAATGTGTGAAGAGCTTACCCCTCCCTCTCCCCCTCCCCCTCCACACCTGTCACCCTCTTAAAACTCCTATGGAGAAGGTTCGCAGGTGTCTTCTCTTTTGACTTGTATCACACAATAATTTTTCGCGGTTGCTTTCAAATGTCATATCCATCACACGTGCACACATACACACACACGCACGCACACACACACACACACACACACACACACACACCGCACGCACGCACGCACGCGCGCACACACACACACACACGCACATGCACGCACGCACGCAAACGCACACGTGCACACACACACACACACGCACACTGCGGTAGACATAATAATTCAATCCATTCAAGATACAGTCTGTTTACCTGACACAGCATCAAGGATGAGATGATGGAAACCTTGCTTTAACATAGAAGTCGTTCCAACATAAGCCAAAGACGTTGACAGCGTGAGGAGAGTCCTGACATGATGAGAATCATGGAGTCCAAAGGAAAGCAGGAAGGAAGAAAGAAACAACGACTGTGACAACAACAACAACGGCAGCAGCAAAGACCAGTATTCTTCTTTGTTGAACGCTCAGACAGCGACTTTGTTATGTCATATGAACGTTGTCAGTCCATCTTTTTTTTTTTTTTTTGCTTATCCCTCCCACCACAGTTTTTTTTTTAAAACACATTTTTAGTAAGGCCACTGGATCTTGTAATATCATTATGCCCTCACCAACCTAGTTTTCTTTTCTTAGCCTGTGTCAGCAAAGCTCTGTATAAACTAACATACTGCCAGACGGTGTGGCGACATAGGATCATTCGTGATATGTTCAGTGCATCTGCTGTTCAGTATCTAGCAATAGGATCTCATTTCCTTGGCTTGGATACTCTGTCTAGATTTGCCAGTTTTCTATGTCTTGCATGCACACAGGCGCTGATCTTCATGCCATATCTAGAGGATTGGTTTTGACAAGCTTGGCATAGCTTACAAGACTATCAGTGTCGATTGCTAAGCAAAGGTTCGTGATAACTTTTCCTTCGGTGCTACATGTGCTGATATATCCTCAAGTACAGCGTTGGTACTGCATTTTAAAAATATGATGAATAGTGTAGAAGATAGAGAAGGCAGCCCTGAAGAACTCCACACTGAAGTGTGAAACTATTCTAAAACACCTTCATTTGTAATTATCCTATAGCTGCTTTGGAATGGTTTACTATAATAGTATTGATTACCTCCAGCCTATTGTTCAGTTTCTTCCCTGTGGCTTATAGTGCCTCTTGTAGAGTCTGTCAAAAGCTGTTTTGAAGTCGATGAAAACGTGATGTAACTCCTCTGATGTTGAAGTAGTCTCCGTTTCCTTGATTATTCTCCTCTCAGCTGAGCTGTCAAAATGTCAAGTGTTTTTCTTTGGCTTTTAGGCAGGCAATGAAGAGCATAACATGATGTTAAGAATCTTTTGAACTTTTTAACTAAAGGCATGTGTTTCCATCAGAATGGGACAAGGTCATATTAGGGAAGTTAACAGGTCAAAAATGTATTTGCCTACATGCGCGAGTAAGTGATGCTCTTTACTGTAGCGGAAAGTAAACGCAATGTTACACACGTGCGCGCGCTCGCGTGCACACACACACACACGCACACACACGCACACACACACACACACACAACACACACACACACACACACACACACACACACACACACCACCACACACTTAGAGCCTGTTCCATTTTTGTGAGAGTAGGCCATTGTGTGCCGGTGGGAACAGATGCATACACACTGGGACTAGATGTAAAAAAAGTACATGGATACTATTCCATTGTCAAACATATAAAAGAATAGATAAATAAATAAATAAAACAGACAGACACAGACAGACAGAGACAGAGACAGACACAGACGCAGACACACACACACACACACACACACACACACACACACACACACACACACACACACACACACACACACCACACACACACACACACACACACACACACACACACACACACACACACACACACACACACACACACACACACACACACACACACACACACACCACACACGCGATCTCGTAATCCCCGTAGTTACATGATGTATTTTGCCAATCTCTCATTGAGCTGACGCTTGCATGTATGGGGCACAGAAGTGAAGACAGGGAAGAGAGAGAGGATAGAGAGAAAAGCAGCAAGATTGTTGGTGTGCTTTTGGTCAGTTTTTTTTTTTCCTAAAGCGATAATGAGGTATGGTTACGTGTGTGGTGCCTGCCTGCCTGCCATAAGAGAGAGAGAGAGAGAGAGAGAGAGAGAGAGAGAGGAGAGAGAGAGAGAGAGAGAGAGAGAGAGAGAGAGAGAGAGAGAGAGAGAGAGAGAGAGACACACACACAGCAGACAGACAGACAGACAGACAGACAGACAGACAGACAGACAGACAGAGTTACAAAAGCAAGAAGCAAGACACACACACACACACACACACACACACACACAACACACACACACACACACACACACACACACACACACACACACACACACACAGAGGTAACGAGAAAGCGACTTCTACACGAAATGAAGTACAAGAGGCAAAAACAAACAACCCCCA
>CM060318.1:87339165-87379165 GCA_030674155.1 Stramonita haemastoma | reverse complement strand
TAATAATAATAATAATAATAATAATAATAATAATAATAATAATAATAATAATAACAACAACGATAAAAGAATAATGATAATAATAATGGAATTTATATAGCGCTGAATCTTGTGAAGCAAACAAGTGGAAACGCTATTCAATATAAAAAATGTACTTTATCTTCTGTTGTTCTATTGCATAAAGAGCACGCTGGATCAGTTCCACTATGCATCCTGTATCTATGTTTATAATCATTTCTATTCTAAATAAGCCATTATTCTTTTAAATGCGAATCCATTCCAAACTCACGATACGGTTTGACGTCATGTGAGCGTCTAGTGGAGAGACTTTCCAGTGTATGTTTTTTTTTTCTTACTAGTGAAAAATTTGAACGCACTCCCATCTGACTTTTCTACTCCAGGTTTCCATCAGCTTTATATATATATATATATATATATATATATATATATATATATATATATATATATATATATATATATATATATTATATTCGGTATATTGAGGAAAAAGTAGTGTGTGTGTTATTATATATATAATATATAGAGAGAGAGAGAGAGAGAGAGAGAGAGAGAGAGAGAGAGAGAGAGAGAGAGAGAGAGAGAGAGAGAGAGAGAGACAGACAGACAGACAGACAGACAGACAGACAGACAGACAGACAGAGACAGACAGACAGACAGACAGACAGACAGAAAGACATAGACAGACAGACAGAGATTTTCAGTAGCTACACATGTGCAGATATCCTCAGCTACAAGAACCTTGGCAGAATACCTCAGTTTTTCTTGCGGGGTTTTGGCACACCTTCAAACCCCCCCCCCTCCCCCTTCCCTCCTACCTCTTCTTCTCCTTCGTACGCTCTGCTACATCTTTTGGCTGGGTTGCCAAGGTAACCACAGGGTTTTCGAACCACGATAGCAGCAGCAGCAGCAGCAGCAGCAGCAACAGCGATAGGTGTGTAAATCGAAAGCAGGCAAGGTTCCTACGATGCAGTCCGAAGTGTAGGCCAGTGTAGATGCTTCGTAACAGGTAGAGGTCACCTTAAGCTTCCAAGGTGTTCTTGCAGCTTGCTCGTATGGAATCTTCGTGTAGGCAGTCAGAAAAACACACGAGGAGAGAGGTGGAGTCTTGGTTGGCACTAGAAGATAATATATGAAGTTCTTACATAGCAACATGTAAAAAAAGTAAGAAGGATTGTTATCTGCAAGGGTCAATAATCCTGAACATGTTATCATCGTCATTATCCTTCTGATCATCGGTACTGTCATTGTCGTCTTCTTCAAAATTCTTGTTTTCAATACCGACACACACACACACACACACACACACACACACACACACACACACACACACACACACACACACACACACACACACACACACACACACACCACACACACACACACACCATGTCAGTTAAAAAAGGCATTGTTCCTCTCCGCTCTCCAGCGGCAAAACTGCAAAAATCATCGGTTATATATCTGTGTATCTATGTATGTATGCATCTATGTAATCCATCCATCCATCCATCCATCCATCCATCCATCCATCCATCCATCATCTATCTATCTATCTATCTATCTATCTATCTATCTATCTATCTATCTATCTATCTATCTATCTATCTATCTATCTACACACAGATATATATATATAATATATAATATATATATATATATATATACATACATACATACATACATACATACATACATACATACAGATATATATATATAATATATATATGTATATATATATATATATATATATATATATATATATATATATATATATATATATATATATATATAAAACAAGAAAAAGGGGGGACAGGATAGCTTAGTGGTCAGAACATTGTGCTCGCAATTTGACGACTCGAGTTCGATTCCCGTTGGAGTGGATTTTTCTCCTGGAGTTAACATCAGTGCTGACTCCACTCTCCCCAAAAGTCTTTCGGATGAGACTGTAAACCGAGGGTCCGTGTGTGAACGCACACAGAACATCTTGCGCACTCGTTAAATCTTATTCCGCTTTTCGTAAGAATAGGCCATCATGTGCCGGTGGGAATAGGTGACAATATTTACACAACTGCACACACACGGGGACTAGATGAAAAAAGCACACGAGTGCTTATCCCACTATCCTCGCTCCCTCCGCTCGGCTGCAGATACTTTGTCCTTAAGAATACCCAGTTTCAACCTATCTACCGTTGGCCGCCGCTCTTTCTCTGTTTCTGGTCCGCCGATCTGGAACAACCTCCCTCTCTCCCTCCCGCAAAAGCCTACTTATGACACTTTAAAATCCAACCTCCAGACACACTTATTTCACTCTAAGATTTTCTCCTTCTGTTTCCATCTTTTGTCTGTCCATGCCTTCAACCTCTGCCTGCCAAAGTGTATAATCTTGTTAAGTGGCGCGCGCGCGCGCGCGCGTGTGTGTGTGTGTGTGCGTGCGTGCGCACGCGTGCGTGCGTGCGTTGTGTGTGTGTATGTGTGTACATTCGAATTTGCTAAAACTATAAATTGTTATTGATTGCTTGTGTGTTGTAATGTCGAATGCAAGCCCTTTGATTTGTTTTTATAAGATATAGCGCTATATAAATTCCATGTATTATTATTATTATTATTATTATTATTATTATTATTATTATTATTATTATTATTATTATTATGATGATGATGATGATGATATAAAAGAATTAAAAAAAAAATACGTATAGACCATAAACAAAGAGAATGAATCTCTGTACTGCTTGGTAACGACTGCTTTCTCTCATAAAAGACTGTTCAGTGAATCTGCTTCGTGCACACTTAACCTGCAGCAGAACCACAATCACAGGT
Organism: Stramonita haemastoma; assembly: GCA_030674155.1. Classification (NCBI taxonomy): domain Eukaryota; kingdom Metazoa; phylum Mollusca; class Gastropoda; order Neogastropoda; family Muricidae; genus Stramonita; species Stramonita haemastoma. The sequence continues at coordinate 87,376,327 of CM060318.1, read as the reverse complement.
GCGCCGTCTTTTAAATGGCTAACGGCTCATCCTGCTCTCTTTGATGTTCCCTGAATGGAGAGTGGCTCACCCTGTTTCCCATTGCTGCAGACGAAGACTGGAGATAACCAGACAATTTATGTGCGTGTTGCCAGAAAAACAGATCGAAAAAAAAACACTACTAGAGAGCCCCCATTTCTCTCTCCCCCAACCCACTTTGTGGAATGTCAGGCAATTGTTTTCCCATTCACAAAATCAGTAACACTTCTGAGTTCTAAGACTGAAGGAAGAGAACATTGAAAAAGAGTCTCCACCTTTTTTTTTTAATAAGGAAAGGGGCTGCTTTTTTCTGCTTTCCTCTATAAATCAGTGATATTCTGGGTTACTTGATGTGCAGAGTACACTTTCTTCACAGAAAAACACAACACATAACAGAATCAACTTCCAACTTTTCTAATGGAAATAACACCTGTCAAGTTGGCTTCATGTAAAAAAGCACACTCACTACTTACTGCCCTATAAAATTTACCACCACTCCCCAAAGACAACCTATAGAAAAAAAAGGAAGAAAAACAAGAAAGAAAAACGACCCCCCAAGCCAAAGAGGGGCGTGTATTGCTGTTGTTTTGATAACAAAGTAACAGCCTTCAGGTAATTCTTTCCACGTGTTTATAGCTGCTTGTCTGCAGAGTGAAAAGTTGTACATTATTTTTGACACAGTGTGTGTGTGTGTGTGGTGTGTGTGTGTGTGGTGTGTGTGTGTGTGTGACAGTGTGTGTGTGTATGTGTATATAATATATATATGTGTGTGTGTGTGTGTGTGTGTGTGTGTTGTGTGTGTGTGTGTGTGGTTGGGGCAGGGATAACGTGGGCTGCTGGGTGTATAGGTAGGTAGGTAGTATTTGTTCACACACACACACCCACACCCGCACACACACACACACACACACACACACACAAAGAGAGAGAGAGAGAGAGAGAGAGAGAGAGAGAGAGAGAGAGAGAGAGAGAGAGAAATTTTATTGTGATCAAGCTTTTGAGCCCATTCACAAGGGAACAGTGGAGAGGAGGACTAAACACACAACACATTGTGAACCAAGAAAAAGTAATTGACTAAAGCCCAAATAGACACTATGACATGGATTCCCCGTCATGGTAATGAGATTTTGATTCAGATTCAGAAAAATTATTGTGTAAAGCTTTCGCCCATTGAAAATGGAGGAATTTTAAATTTTTATATAGTGACAAACGATTAAGGTAATGACAAGGTTTCTGGTAATTCTATGTGTCCAATCGAATCAATATCGTTTGGAAAAACAACAACAACCAACAACAACAAACAGAGAGAGAGAGAAGAGAGAGAGAGAGAGAGAGAGAGAGAGAGAGAGAGAGAGAGAGAGAGAGAATGCGAATGTGAAATATTTATTCAGATTAGGCCAAAGCCCCTTTCCGAAGGAGATAAACATAATATCAACACAAATATAAAGTTGAATATTAATAAGTATAAGCATCATAAACATCTAAACAGATGTCCTTTCATAAACAAATTATACAAGAGAGAGATAATATGTAAAGCCATATGTAATCTGGATTTGCTCGAGGAGGTTCCACAGTCAACTGGGCATTTCAAATGACCTTTGCTTTAACTTTTATAGGAGTATAACAGACCAAGTCATGTATTTCGATTATCTAAGGCATTTGATCGTGTGTGATACCGAGTCTTTTGGTAAAGCTTGAGGTTATGACAATGAGAGGTAGCTTACTACATTGGTTTGGGGACTAGCTATCTAATCAAACGCAATACATAGTTTTAATAGGAGAGTAGTCTTGCACAAAAACAGTAACAGCTGATGTTCCTCAAGGTTCTGTGCATGCTCCTCTTCATATCTTGTTGATAGAGGCGATATTGTAACTAGAATAAATCAACAGTTAAGCTTTTTGCTGATGATAGAAGCATGTCTTTAGTTTAAAACACCCCCCCCCCCCCATCAAAGCTACGAAAGCAAATCTTTGGTTCAAATCTTCAGAAGGTTAACTAGAGGGCAAGTATCTGGAGAACAAAACTGAATGAAGAAAAACCGAACTTCTGAATATTGTACAAGATCCGAATCCAATTCTTACCCTAACATCTGGACAGACAGATTTGTAAGATGTTCATGCCCCAAAACAGATCAGTATTACAATTAATACTATTTGTTAATAGAATGAACCCATAAGCAATAAATATAAGAAAGGTTCATTGAATGATCTCTGGTTGAGATTTTACAAATATGAAATACATTGAATAGAAAAAGCTTAAATGCAATGTACTTGTCTTTTGTTTTCCAATGCATGATTACGCTGATAGAAGATGGGATATTTGTTCTAAACGTTATCTGATAAAACAGAGGATCCCCATTTACAGGTGATAAGAATCATTACTGTAGCAGTCCTCGAACTAGTCACAAGAATTGTGACAGAAATGGGGTTTTACTCCTCACGAGAACGAAGAAAAGGACCGAAGCTAACATTCTATCACAAACTAGTCAACGAAACGCCCCAGTCTATTCAATAAATCTTTTCCACCTCTAGTTTTTACTAAAAACCCTTACCATGAGCATCAACCATCAGAAAAAATAGTTTCTCAAAGTTTAACTGGAATGTATATTGCTTCTTTTCTTCCCTCTACCACTAGACTCTGGAATGACGATTTACCGGAACATACGCAAAGCTAGCACTTCTATAGAATGATGAAGACACATGATAGAAGATGGGGATATTTTGTTCTAAACCTTATCTGATTAAAAATGGAGGATCCCCAGTTTTAGAGGTAGATAAGAAGACAGTTCCAGTTAAATGAAAGTACTTACAATTTAAAAGTTGTGTATGGATACTTAGAACTAGATTTAAAATGTGCCCAGAATGTTGGAAACAACCTTGGGATGGGGTGTTACACTAATTTATGTAATCTTATGCCAGCTATTGCACTTGGCTTATTAAAAAGAATTGTTTAGCCTACATCATTCATCATCTAGATGGAATTCTTTCCCCTCCACACAACGTGTTATCCACCCTCTTTTACATCACTGTTTCTTCGTCTCCCTTTTCCATTCTCTTTTTGGAAAAAAGGAAAAGAAAACTGTTTGTTATCAGAATTTCAACTCCTTTTATTCAGATAGGTATTAGTTCTGTTCAGAGTTATTCAGCTCTTTGATTGATGAGAACGTGTAAAAGCTTTGATAATAATTTTTTGAGTAAGCTTGATGCGTCATTGTTAGCAAAGTTTAACTCAAGGGTGAGGGATTGAAATAAGCTATGGATTGCTGTATTTCCCCCGGCTGTGATATTATTGACTTCTACTCTTGTAATCATTTTATGAATTATGGTTTTTCAAACCAAAATAACCAGTTGAAGCAGATGACTGTTTAGCCATTCCTAGAGAAGAAAAGCTATGTATTTTTTACCTTTTGTTAATTTCTGTTTTTATCAGTATCGTGGCCTCTTGTCACTTTTGATAAAAAAGAGGAAAAACCAAAGGGGCAGTTAAGTGAGATATCAAGGATTGGCTATCTCATGAATTAAACTGAAGCTTGACCAGCTTGACCTTTGAAGACAGGTCTTCTTCAGAGGATTTCTCAGTATATACAAACACACAGGATCCATGAACATTGGCACACCCATCCTTTTCCCCCATCTGTTCCCTTTTCAAACTCTCAGACACCAAACCCCATCAACAGCCTTCCACAATATTTCAACAGTGATTACGCACGAACAAAAAGAGTCATTGAAGGCTGTGGTGTTTATCAAGAGGCTGGGTAAGAATTTTAATGACAGTGAGTGTAAATAATGAAGCAAAATGTGGATCGTCCTGGTGTATAATGAAATTCTTTCAACATAGAGAGTTAAGGGTTTATATATATTTTATTATTTACTTCCAGATATTCAAGATTAGGAGTCAAAAAGAAAACAGCAATTGTAAGAAGGAAAGTGGGGTTTGAAAAAGATGAGATAAAGGAATAGAAGAGTGGACTTGAAACAGGATTTCCTGTGTCAGTAAAAACAGAGGCCACTGCTGATTTGACCATCTATTTACAGGAGACATTCGACTAGATGTGAAATCATATAGCAAAGAAGTGTTTGCACATTTATATAGACTTAAAAAATAACGCAAGAAAAACAACAACAAACAAAAAAAAGAAAAACGGTTCATTACTCTATCTGCCACCTGTTGATAATATTGTGAGGACTATTACAAAAAAGGTTAATCATAATCCTAAATAGGGCAAGAAAGCAACAAACTGAAGCTGCTTTGATTATGGGGCAATCTGGTGGACTTTATTTAAAGCACGCTCTTGGACACGTTTGGTTAGCTTTTTCAATTGCGGAAAGGTCAGAGTAATGTACATTAGGACGATGCTGCCACAAGTGGACACTTCACTGTCTGGCTCTGTTAGTGGGTAGTGTCCTGCCTGTTTGATCAGAACAGGTACCGCTGAACAAGACAGGGATTTTTTATTTTATTTGTTTATTTTTTTTATTCTTTTATTTCAAGGATAAGGGAATAAGCACTCATGTGCCTTTTGACATCCAATCCTCGTGTGTATGCAGTTTTGTAAATTTTGTCATCCATTCCCACCGGCACACAATGGCCTACTCTTCCGAAAAGTGGAACGGGTTTTGACGTGTGCACGATATGTTCTGCTTGCACGGGACCTCGGTTTATAGTCTCATCCGAAAGACTTTTGGGGGAAGTGGAGTCGGCACTGGTTAACTCCAGAGGAAAAATCCTCTTGAAAGAAATTGGAACCAGGATCAGTAGATCACGAGCGCATCACTCTGGCCACCAGGCTATCCCGTCCTCCAATGAATGATGCAGTCAGTAGCAGCGCAGGGTCCCTCTGGCATTAGAACTTCAACTCATCCAATGATATGTTTCCAAAGTTTAATCGTTCGAAATACGTAACATACATTCTTTACATATATATATATTTTTCTGGGTGAAATTCGGGCTGGTTTCCCCGGGGAGAGCGCGTCGCCACAAGTGCAGCGCCTACCCATTATTTTTTTTTATACAGCCCCGAGCCGCCCTGGGGACTCCAAATCCCCGATTTTCCCTCAGGGATGGTGTGTAAACACACCTGTGTGCATGCTGGTTTTTTTTGTTTAAAAAAAAAAAATTGCCATCTGCTCCTACCGGCACACAATGGCCTGTTCTTCCGAAAAGCGGAACGGGGTTTTAACGTGAGCGCAAAATGTTCTGCGTGCGTTTGCACACGTGGCCTTGGTTTATAGTTTCATCCAGATGACTATGACATTCAGTTCGATTTTTTTTCTCGTCAAACTGGGAAGAAAGGGCGAGGCTGGGAATCGAACCTATAACCTCATGGTTTACTTGTTGGCAGGCGAACGTCTTAACCATCCTGCCACCTTCCTTCCTTCTTTTATTGTGTAAAAGGTGGATTTGCAATCAAGGGCAAATAGAATGCCGGGCTTCTGTTTGTAGTTCAAAGAACCAACAGCGTCATCAATTTATCGTACGATATTGCCTTTTTCTACCTTTCATAAAACATACCGGATCTTCAGGAATGATGCCGGATATAACTAAGGACAGTCGAATTGCTGGTATTTTTGCCGAGAGTTTATAATCAGCATTTGTTAATGAAATAGGATGCAAGTTGTTTAAGTTGCTTTTTTGGTAGTTGCTTCCCTTTGTAAACCATGACTGTAATTGCGATTTTTCTGTCAAAGAGAAAACTTCCCCTTTCCCACAAGCAGCTCTTCATGAATTCCAAACCAAGTTATTTTCTTTCAGCCAGAGGAATTTTACAAATGCTACTAGCTCGTCCCTGGTCCTGGTCCAGATGACCCATTTTTCATACTCTTTAGGTCTGGCAAAACTTCCATTCTGTGGTGTCCTCATCTGTTCTAAGTTCTCCAGACAGCCAAGAATATCTGTGTCTTTGAAACTTGCATTGACAGCTGCGACCATGCATGTGAGTGTGGAGATTTTTATGTGTCCTATAAATTATACATTCATTCATTCATTCCAGCTTTTGAGGTTTTCTAATTCTGTTTTATGAACAAAGCTTGTTTTCTTAATGTGATATGAGCGATTTTTATTTCAAAATGGTAACATTCAATGAATCAGTCCATTTTTTTTTCCAAAATGGTAACTCTTATCATTCAATCGATCTATTTCTTTGTCATAATATACAACTGTTTCATTTTGGATAACGCTTCTAAGATTCATTGCTGGGCTAAACTACCATTGATGTACAAATCAGGCCGTTGCTGGCTGCTTCACCACGAATTGTTGTAACATGAAGGGTTATTTGTATTCCCTGACGGTACACGCTTCCCCCATCAGGCAGGTGATAAACCTCCCCTGATCTGACATGACAAGGTGTACAGCTAGATTTGGGGTGCCAGAGAGAGAGAGAGAGAGAGAGAGAGAGAGAGAGAGAGAGAGAGAGAGAGAGAGAGAGAGAGAGCATTGTTGGCCAGTCTGCCTTGCTAGTATTGACAGTTGGCCAACAACACACAGCCGCTATGCTGTGTTGTGGCAGTCAGGACGCGGTTATAACACTATCGTCAGGCAAAAGGTCGCTCCCCGGATCGGGTATCTCGGCACCCCGACTGTACTGCTGACTGAGCTGTCTCTCTCTCCCCCTCCTCACCCACTTTCCCCGTAACATGCCATCCCAGCTTACCTGATTCCATCCTCCTCCTCCTCCTCCTCCGGTCCCCTCTCTATTTGTTATTGATTGCCAAGAATATTAAGGAAAGAGTGGGAGGTGGAGCAAGAGGGTAAGAGTGAGGTAGGGGGGGAGTTGGGGGGGGGGAGCGGCTTGGGTCCAAACCTCTGACATGAAGGATTCATAGAATCATCTCTTACCTGTGCACGTGATCAAGGTACACGGCAGAGGAGGGAGGGAGTAGGGGTGGAAAGAAGATGGAGGGGTAGGTGGGGAGAAGGGGGGTGGGGTGGGGTGCATACCGACAGGGCAGGCTGCACATGCAGCAATAGGCTGGCAATGGCTGGCGCTGGCTGGCTCTCTCTCTTCCATATAGAGCCGGGCAGCTGGGGAGTGTTTCGTCTAGTCCCCCGCCACCCTCTCCCTCCATCCCTCCCCCTCCTCCAGGTCCGGACCAATGGACGAGCGGTTTGCGCAGAGCGGAGGCAGGTAGCCGGGGCCTGGGGTATAAAGAGCGGGGACCCTGACCGGCTGTTCAGAACAGCTCGAGATCGTAAGTATTGGAAACCGTGTGCCCCCAGTGTTGGCGGTTACCCCCGCCTTCCTACCTACCTACCTATACCTCTCTACCTGTATCTACCTGTGACTGAAGGCAAGCTGACGGCCCTACCCGGCCCAGCCTTGCCCCGTGCCTCCCATCCTTCCTCCTACCTGAATACCTCCTTCCTACCTTTCCACCCAAATCCTTCCCTGTGTGTCTCCTTCACAATTATTCCACACCATTTTTCTCCTCACCTTCTTTTTTGAGTGATTTTTTTCTCTCCGTTTTCCTACCTCCTCCTCCCCGTTTTTCATACTTATTCTCCAGACCTATCATACATTACGCCGACCTTGTGTTTGACCTTAACCTTGTGGAACATTTCCCCTTGCCATTGTTTAGCAGCGTACTCGTTCTTTGCAATTGAATTTCAATTGAAAGCTATATCATATAAACGAGTAACGATTGTTTGCAACCAAAAAAAAGTTGTTTAATTTTTCATCTTGAACTTTTTCTCGGGGTGGAGGGTGATGTGAATGTTGTGAACTGGGCAGTTTTGTAATTAGCCCGTGAACGTTTTGTGGAACTGCTATCTATCGAAAAGTAAAGCCTTGACAACATTTGTTTCCCTAGTTATGAAATTTGCCATGAAATCAAGTGGTTATCGCCACTCTGTAAAGATGGGCCCCCTCTGCCGCCTGTGCCCCCCTCCACAGTTACCCCACCCCTTAACCTCCCCCTCCCCCCTGGAGTGACATAACTGCACACCGTTGTGTCCATGGATGCAGTATACCCGATTCAGCCTTTTGTGTGATTCCTGGATCTGTGACTGGATAGTCCTCTGGATGTGACGTAACAACACCCCCGCCTCCCCGTTCACCTTCTGTGCCCAGTGCTGAAGACGTCCAGGGAGTGGACATAACGTGTTGACCTCTGGCCTCTGGATTACACCCACTCCTTCCTTCCTCCTTCCTACCTTCCTCCCCAGTGGCAGTCCCGGTCGGTACTGTGTTTGTCCCTCTGTGTTCCCTCTCTCTCTGTTCTGCCGGCATGATCTTTGCAGTAGTGCTGCAGTGTGCATGCAAGCACCAAGGGGCTCTCTTTATTTATATTCTGTGTACACATACAGTGTGCTTTGGACAGTGCTCTGTTTTCTGCTAGATTGTTTATACCTTAATTTGCTGCCAGCAGTCTTGTCAGTATATATGTTTCTGCAAATGTAACACTCTGTTGTTATGCTACTTTAACATGTTGGCAATATGCGATAGACTTTGTGCATGTATTTTGGCAATTGATAAGTCAAAGGATTCAGCTTACAAAACTTATCGTTTAAGCTTCAGGGACGAAATTGAGCAGTTTTGTTTGTTTCCTAATCTGTTATTTCTGCTAAGTTGGCTGTTTCTTAGCACATTGCTTTCAAGAAAAGTTAAACAAGCCTGAGTGTGTAGAGCCATTGCTATCATTTTCTGAGAACTATGCTTCTTTTCATGCCAGTTTTGTATTTTGCTTTTTGTATCCGTATCTTTCTATTTATTTTTTCCTGAACAGCAGATCTGGCTAGGCGCTTTTTGTAGACACTTTGTTTCATAACGTACATAGTTTGCTTTTACCATGTTCTTTGAAAATGACTTTCTACGTAACATTCTTTCGCTGTTGCACAAGTCTGATAACCGTGAATCTCTGTGTCATGAATGTTGTCTGTCATTAACTAGGGAGCAAGGATCATGGTCTATGTTTAATTAACATTCAGGCTTTTTTTTATTTTTTTTATTGACTATGATGCTTTTCATTTACTGTATTCAAATGTACTCCGGAAATGTGTTTTTTTCCCCTCTGACGAGTCATGTCTCTTAGTGTTTGATCTGAATGACCAAAGTGCAGACTTTGCTGGCATAACCCACATACATACAGACATGAATGCACCCAGAAGGCACATACGCACTTATGTATGCACAAACAACAGGAATGCACACACACACACACACACACACACACACACACACACACACACACACACACACACACACACACACACACACACATTCATATTTTCTTTAGAAGAAAGTCTATCGAACAAATAGTTCACACGGGATCAGGTTTCAAAGGCTTGTATTCTTCCCCTGAAATATACACAGCAATATCTGAAGCCACAATATGAAAACTATTGTCAATAGAACTAACTAAAATGGTCCAGATATGCTTGTTTGAAAAGCTTATCACATCACACTGAGTAAAGCCGGGACACACTGTTACCAATACGAAATATAAGCTGACAATGCATTTGACCATACTGATGTGTTATTTATTTATTTTTTTTATTACCTGATCTAACATGCTTTACGTGAGACAGACAAAACAAACCATTGGTATGAGACAGTTAAGGCCTAGTGTTGTGTGGAGACAGCATTTTGACGACAGCACTAAGCACTGTATTAAAATCCCCTTTTATTAGATAGCCGTTAAAAGGAAGACACACACTAAGTTCCACCATGGCTTTATTCTATCCCATCAGGCTGTGGTGCCGTTACTAAGTTCCGCCATGTTACTATCCCATCAGGCTGTGGTGTCGTTACTAAGTTCCGCCATGTTCTATCCCATCAGGCTGTTCTGTCGTTGGCCACAGCGTCCTGACTTCCGGACCGGCACCAGCCGCTTCTCTCACCTTTTGTCATTTCGCCTGAAGATCGCCGACTTCAGTCCTCTTCAATCCAGTGACCAGCGCCAGGCACCATGGCTTCCTTCGACCCCAATGACCCCGACTTCCAGTACCTTGCGGTGGACCGCAAGAAGATGATGAAGGAGCAGACCCAGACGTTTGACGGCAAGAAGAACTGCTGGGTGCCCTACGAGAAGGACGGCTTTGCTGCTGCCGAGATCCAGAGCACCAAGGGGGAGGAGATCACCGTCAAGCTGACCAAGAACAACGAGGTGAGCACACTGCCAGGCTTCTGTTAGTACTGCAGGCAGGCAGGCCAGCTAGCGTCCTGGCTTATGGGTTTTTGGGGGATGATGAGAGGAGGAGGTGGAGGATAGTGATGATGATGTTGATGTTGATTATGATGATTTTGATGATGATGAGGCAAATGATAGTGATGATAATGATAATGACGGCGAAGCAGATTGTGATGATGATGATGATGAGGCGGAGCCGCGGAGGATAATGATGGTGGTGACGATGATGACGGTGAGGCTGATGATGATGATAATGATGATGAGGCGGATGTTAGTGATGATGATAATGATGATGATAATGATGATGATCAGGCGGAGGATAATGATGATCAGGCGGAAGATAATGATGATGATCAGGCGGAGGATAATGATGATGATGCGGAGGATAATGATGATGATGCCGAGGAAAATTTTGATGATGATGATGAATGATGATGATGATGATGATGATGATGATGAGGCAGAGGATAATAATGATGAGGCAAAGGATAATGAGGAGGAGGAGGTAGAGGATAATGATGATGATGATAGTGAAGATAATGATGATGATAATAATGACGATGACGGTAACAATGCTGGTGATGTTGATGATAATGTTGGTGATGATGATGACGACGATGATAAAAATGATGGCTGGTTTTCTTGATAATGTATCAGTCCTGACACCTGTTGACTAAGTTAGGTTTAAAAGATATAAAATTATATTTTTGCACGTTTCGGGGTTGACGGAAGGCATCAATACAGTTTCTGAAATAGAAAAAATGTGTATTTTTTGTGCTACTTTAGCTATCTTACATTTGATAGAAATCTCTCAGTAAATCCACCGTTCAGACCAACCTGCATGATACTCTGGAAGCATCATGGGTTTGCAGTCTTGTAGAACGCAGAAAGAGGCGTGCTGATGCCACTTACTACCTCTGTGTTCATTCTCTCATCGCCCATGCAGGGCTATCTCACGGCAACATGCAGCTCTGAGCTCAGGCTGCAAATGTGCTGTACGAAGTATATATTTACGCAGTGTGATTTACAGTATATGATTACAGTAGTATGATTTACAGTATGATTACAGCTATGATTTTACAGCAGTATGATTTACAGTATATGATTTACAGTAGTATGATTTACAGTAGTATGATTTACAGTAGTATGATTTTACAGCAGTGTGATTTACAGTAATATGGTTTACAATAAGGCATTGTTTTGATAAAAAGCTTCCAAAAAAGAAAATCCGAAACGAAACCTACATGAAAATAGCTCTGCACCAGCCAATATGGCGGTGGACTGATGTGCTCAAGTCAAGTGACCTGATCTACAATCGCCTTTCACTGGTAGCTTTTTCTGAAGGGCGGGGACAGGATGTAAAAAAAAAAAAGCACATGAGTGTTTATTCATTATCCCCGAAATAAAAGAATTTGACTTGACTTGACTTGACCTTGGGTGGCCTTGTGTTTCAGACCTTGACCTTGAAGAAAGATGACATCCAGCAGATGAACCCTCCCAAGTTCGAGAAGATCGAGGACATGGCCAACATGACTTACCTCAATGAGGCCTCTGTGCTCTACAACTTGAAGAGCCGATACTCCGCCGGCTTTATCTACGTGAGTAATGGTTTTTTGTTGTTTGGTTGTCCGTCATGGTCTACGATGACCTCCAAAACAGCAGAGGAGGCAGCTGCTGTTTCGGAAACTGGGCAGAAATTTGATTATAGAGGAGATGCCTTGCCCACAGTACATCCCCACTCTCTCGGCCAAGAGAGCATAAGGACAGTCAGCGTTGGAGATGTTATCCAAAGTCCAACTAGCCCCCGGGGATGCAGCACATAAAGACTGTGCAAATCAAGCCTCCTAGTCGAATCACAAAAGACTATGCTGTAAAGTGGAATTCCATGAGTGGGAAAGAAAGCCACTGATCAAGAACTGTGATAAAGCCCAGGCGTTGAAGGCATAACAGTAATACAGCATAACATAGCAACGGGTATGCACACTGTATAGTCAGTAACCTAACTAGATAAAGCAAATTGACATGAGTGAGCTAAAAAGCCGCATCTTCTTTAGCTGCTGTTGTGCTCTCAGACAGTTCACCCTTTTGTGGGGCGTAGATGTTTCTTGTCTTGTCAGCGTTATGTAAGCTCATTAACCCAATAACCAGCACGCATCCATCAGCAGATACTGGCACGACTCCAAAAGAAACTCATATAGCTGATAGGTTACGTACACATAGACACAGACAGACAGACATAGACTTACCGACACACGACACACCGACAGAAGACAGACAGCACGACCGACAGACAGACAGACAGACAGACAGACACCCACACACATATATATGTTGTCTGATATCACTATTTAGTGGAAGGACGTTAAACTGAACAACATATGCACGCACGCACGCAGACCAGACAGACAGACAGACACATGTAAACGTTATGCTTTTTTGACAAAATTAAGAAACAAGCAAATAGACTACAAAGTACACTTCCCCACAAAACCACAGCGTCTGGGACTAAAATTAAAATCTCTATGGCTGTCTGCTACCTCTGCATCAGTTACAATTCAATGCCTTGTACTTCTGTATGCAGACGTCACACCCACACTTCATCAAAGTCACAGAAAACATGAATAAGCACCTAAGAGAACAGTGTATAAATCAGGTATCTTTTGTACCAAACGTGCAAGTGCATTCAGCTCCTTCCTCTCTCTCTATCTCGGTCTCTGTTTCTCTGTCTGTCTCTATCTGTCTCTCTCTCGCCTGAACGACCCCCTCCCCCCCCCCCCCCCCTAGAAAAAGAGAAAAACAACAGCAACAAAAAATAACGATGCAAATAAAGAAAGAAAGAAAGAAAGAAAGAAAGAAGAAAAAAAGGGAAAGAACGCACTCCTTTTTGATAAGAGAGTCATATTCACCAGTAAGAAAGAAATGCCAACCAAACACAAGCATCGCAAACCAAACCCCCTCAAAAACAAAATCCCCCCAAACAAAAGCGAAACGAATGAAGCCATGTTTTCCTGCACCCACCCACCCACCTAGTACCTGTCCTTCAACTTGCAGTGTCAGTAACTGATAGCGGTCCTTATCGGGTTTCAGACGTACTCCGGCCTGTTCTGCGTGGCTGTGAACCCGTACAGGAGGTTGCCCATCTACAACCAGAGCATCATCGACAAGTACAGGGGCAAGAGGAAGACTGAGATGCCGCCCCATCTCTTCTCAGTCGCCGACAACGCCTACCAGTACATGTTGCAGGGTAGTAGGGCTTCTAGCATGATCAGTGTCTGCTTCTGTGTGGTGTGTGTGTGTGTGTGTGTGGTGTGTGTGAGTGTGTGTGGTGTGTGTGTGCGTGTGTGTGTGTGTGTGTGTGTGTGTGTGTGTGCGTGCGTGCGTGCTTGCGTGCGTGTGCACACACACAGAAGCGCGCACGCACACACACAAACCATCACTTTCGAACACGGAAATGTATTGTCGTTTTACACACGTAGCAAGGAAGATCGAATTATGGCAATGTTTCCAGTGAACAGAAAGATTAATGTGAACAAAAACGTGCAACGACAGGATAGATGTAAAGACATCCTAAACACAAAAAGAAATAAAGACAAACTACATGAAAAAACGTCCTCATTTTTTAGATGGGAGTAATATCGTAGACTGACCATTTAATATCGCCTTATCGCTGATTTACATTAAAAAAAAACTTTGTTGCTATAACTTATCTACTGGAAGAATGCAATTGTATATCAATAACCACTTTCAATTATTGATGAATTGCTCATCATGAAAAAATTACTACAAATGGGTAACTTGCTAAACACCAGTGTAGTACCGAGAAATGATATATCCAAATAAAGGATAAAACATTTAGCAAGGCAGCAACAACAGCGAAAACAGCTGGAACAACATGTACTCTGAAACTACAGTCACCCCACTCTTCCCTAACCTACCACCAGCTTCCTGATCAGCTGGTTTGTACAGCCATTACTCAATAGGCAGTTAGTTTGTTGAGAGAAAATGGGGCACTGATTTAATCGATTATTAAAACAAGAACAAGAAGTAAGAATGTTCATTAACCTGAACAAATTCACTGACATAAAAAAACCTGAAAATGTAGAAGAGGTAGTTTGTGGCAGAGTACCATGCCCTCGATCATAGCAATCCTGAATCTTCCGCAGCATGTCAGTCAGTCTGATCTTTCACTGCATTTATCTTGTCGTACCCACTCCCATCTCTGTCTCTGCCTGTCTGTCTCTCTAAATTTCCCTCCCGCCCGCAGTCTGATACTTACAAGCCAAACATATAATGGTATATCCCCAAAACGTTAAAATGCGGTCACCTTAATTGTTGGGAGAAAAAAAAAGGTCGCATACGCATAAAACTCACCATTAGTAAACCTGAAACTGTAGCCAAAGAAGAAACAAAATGTTTAAAGAATATGAAACAAAACTGTATGTTATGGTACAAAGCTTATTTTGTGAGACGATCTGTCCGAACAATCTGATAACCCAAACCATCTTTTGCTCAAGGACATAAGACATACTGAGCCCAGAAAGAGGATTTCTTTTTGCTAATGGGGGAAAATAACAACAAAAACAAGTTCTTGTCAAGATGATAAAGGAAAATGGTGAAAACTCGTTGAGGCTGAAAAGCACTCCGTGGATAAGCAATACAATGATAACAAGAAACTGGTCAAGGAGACAGAGGAGAGGATGAAAGAAAGCACAGAGAGAGAGAGAGAGAAAAAAGCTGAGGCAGCATGGAGAGAGAGAGAGAGAGAGAGAGAGAGAGAGAGAGAGAGAGAGAGGAGAGAGAGAGAGAGAGAGAGAGAGAGAGAGAGAGACATACATACATACATACATACATACATAGACAGACAGACAGACTTACAGATAGACAGATAGAGCCAGGATGAGAGGCACGAGCGTGACAAATAGGTTTACGTGATCTGGTTTTCTTACACCTGCTGCTTTGGCACCGGCTGCTGCTGCTGTTCTGCTGCACCTCAGCCAGAAAAAATCCGAACAGGAAACCCCAACCGAAACAGCTAGGAGCGAAGAGAAGAACCCTCACAGCAGGCTGGCTCATGCTAGGCACGGTCTGCCATTGGCTCTCCGCGGCTCTGCCACTGGCGGGGGCAGGCCATAAAAGGCGTACGGCATGTCATGACGCCGCTTGCGGCAGAGCTGCCGAGCAGCAAGCAGCACGTGCGGTTCGTTTGCTGCCTCTGACTGCCTGCCTGACTGACTGCCAGGAGTGCCAAGGTCATTGCTGACATGGCTGGCGCACGCGCACTGGCCTGACTGGCAGCCATGCTATTAGAGGCTAGGTGTGTATGTGTGTGCCACATGTGGTAGTGTCAATGGCACAGAGAGAGAGAGAGAGAGAGAGAGAGAGGGGGGGGGGGGGGAGGGGGAGGGAGAGTTACTGCTACGCGTGGGTGTTTGTCAGTTTTGCCAGTCAGCAGTTAGCACTGCGTGAAGATTTTTGGCACACTACAGTGGAGTATTTGCATGCACGCACTTATTATATCCATAACCATCAGTAACAAACTAGATAAACGAAACAGCAAAAAAGAAAAAAAGGACCACTCCCCCAATTACTGGATTAAATACAGGAAAAGACAAACAAATCATAACCGCCCCTCCCCCCCCAAAAAAAAAAGAAAGGCAAAAGTAAGCAACAAAAAACCAAATCAAATAATTAAAAGAAAACCCTCAAAAGAACAACCACGGAAACAAATCCAAAAAACCCCAAAGAAAAACAAAGAAGAAAACGGAGAAGTACCTGCAAGTCAAACAAAAAAGGTGAGATCTCCAACAAAAACCTAGCAAAAATAGCAAGAGTAATCAAAACCTATCCATAAAGAAAACCAAAAACCCAAATCAAGATACAAACAAAACTACCTTTTCCCCCTCAATCCCATCCCACTCTCTACATTTTTCTCTGTTTTTTTTTTTCATTTATGTTATTCATCCAAAAATTATCGTTTTTATCATTATCTATGTAGTTATCATTTTAGGCATAAGAGTCCCTATGCAGCTTATAAGACGTTAAGATGTGGGAAATGGTTGTCTGGGTCTGTGATACTGATTTCATGCTATTTCATAGTTGACTTGTTGATTGCTTTTTAGCTATATAATTCACACAATCATCAGTACAATCATACTCACACATTTCTATTACCAAATCACCTGATGGACA
Source organism: Stramonita haemastoma (assembly GCA_030674155.1). Lineage (NCBI taxonomy): Eukaryota > Metazoa > Mollusca > Gastropoda > Neogastropoda > Muricidae > Stramonita > Stramonita haemastoma. The sequence continues at coordinate 87,359,995 of CM060318.1, read as the reverse complement.
TTTTAGATTAGCGAAGCAGAATCAGAAGATAAATATAAAGTGGAGCAATATAATTTTACACAAGTTCTTTAAAAAAAATTTTAAAAAAAAGTTATAACACTTTTAAAGAAAACCAACTTAAAAGTTTCAATTATGATGAGAATCACAACGGACAGATAGACAGACAGACGGATAGATAGAATCACACTTACCCCCCCCCCCCCCCCCCCTGCACACACACATAGACACACACAGACAGACAGACACACACATACACACACGCACGCACGCACACACGCACGTACGCACGCACGCAATCACGCGCGCATTGTCGAAACAAAGCCAAGAAGACAGCAACGTACTGACTGACACCTATACCGATAACGATTAGCCTCCGAGGGTGGCGTGTAATTCCTTACAGCTCTTATAGTGACTATAATCTCAACACTCCATCTTTCCAAGGTTTAATTCAACAGCTTCCAGAAATTTGGCCAGTTTTTAACGCCACGCCACACGCACGCACGCACGCACACGCACACGCACACACACACACACACACACACACACACACACACACACACACACACACAGAGGTAAATCTTTTGAAGCATAGCCTGATAACGACCTCTAGATTCTGAATCACTCCTGAAAACAGAAAAAAGGAATGCAGATTTGTTTTATCATTATGTGTAAAAGAAAAAAAAAGCAGCAGGTGTTTAAAACAGACGTAAAGGTATTAATACGTTAGCTTGAGAGACAGAGAGAACTCTGAACTCTGAACTCTGAACGATTTTATTGTAGAAGGCCACCGGACCCATTACAATTTCACACACTCGCTATCCCCCCCCCCTCCCCCCACACATTAATTTCGTTCTCAATCCTTTCCAAGAATGCACCTGAAAACACTTCCAAGCACAACGATTACAACATTCACTTGTGGTATTAGCATACATCTGAAGAGAGGAGAGAGAGAGAGAGAGAGAGAGAGAGAGAGAGAGAGAGAGAGAGAGAGAGAGAGAGAGAGAGAGAGAGAGAGAGAGAGAGATATGCTGGCCCACAAGTCATTTGAATTCTAGTGACTAAAGATGCTGTCTTTTGCTATGTTACAGATCGTGAGAACCAGTCTATGTTGATCACGTGAGTAACAGTCTGTCACTACCTGTGTCTAGAACTCTCTGTTCTTTGTCTGCCATGTTCCATTCTGTCTCTGTCTGTCTGTATGTATGTCTGTCTGTCTGTCTCTCATGTTCCATACCGTCTGTCCGTTTGTCTGTCTGTCTGTCTGTCATGTTCCAGTCTGTGTCTCTGTCTGTCTATCCTCTGTTCTTTGTCTGCCATGTTCCACTCTGTCTGTCTGTCTGCCATGTTCCATTCTATCTGTCTGTCTATTTCTCTCGTGTGTGCTTGAGTGCTTATTCCATATAATCCTGGGAGTAAAAAGAATAGAATAATAAAAAAACAACAACTAAAAACAAAGTATAGTCTGTTCCCTTTGAACACGTGAAGCAACAATGATGTTATTACCTGCACAGCGGCGAGTCTGGTGCCGGGAAGACGGAGAACACGAAGAAGGTTATCATGTACTTCGCCCTGGTGGCCGCTGCCTCCTCCAAGAAGGAGACCGAAGCTGAGGCCGACCCCTCTGCCAAGAAGAAGGTGTGTTCTAGTCACTCCTCCCTCCTGATTTTGTCCCCCCGGGCTAGTTTCCGTTTTCAGATTTATGCATTGTCACAGGAGAAAAACTGGTTACTTCTATAGGTTTCCGTTGTGAAGAGTGTTCCAATATACCATGATATAGGTGTGTTTCAATATATAATGACATAGGAGTGTTTCAATATACAATGACATGGGTGTGTTTCAATATACACTGTCACTAGGAGTGTTTCAATATACAATGACACAGAAGGGTTTCAAAATAGTATGATGATGATGATGATTATACATTATTATTATTATTATTATTATTATTATTATTATTATTATTATTATTATTATTATTATTATTATTATTATTATTATTATTATTAAGACATGAATGTTATGGAGAAGGACTTTTCAGACCTGTAGTTATGGCAGAGGAATATTGTGACAGGTCACTACTGTATTAAGACACCCCTGCGTTTTGCTTCCATTGCCACCTCTGTAGAAATATCGGAACTGCTGAAGTATCATGTTTTCAGTTTTTTGACAAGGATGTGCTAGAAAAACACACACTATATTATCACTTTCTAAGTCTCTAATGATGTCGTGCCATACGATGGTATTAAGTTATATAGATGTGACTCTTCGCAATGATGATGACTATTGCATTGATCATAACGCTAGCTGGTTTATTTGTCTGCTACTGTACCCAGCTTGTTTTTAGGTTTTGGTTTGACTGTTCATGTTCTATGCTCTGTATCATGTTGTTGTATCACCATCATAATGTGTATGTTAGAATAATTTGACATCATTAATGACACTTTTATGAGTATTCAAAATTTATATTTGAGTTTGACTTCATTTTCTGACAAAGATGTGCTGAAAAAGGACTTCATTTTCCCATTTGTATTAAACCACCTCTTGTAGTCTTGTAAGAAATCATTTTGATTACTCTTCCATTTTTGTTGAAGTACTATCAATGGCTGTACGTGGATATTAATGCATATTTGTTCTTTTTCTCTCTTTCCATTTCCGCCTCTCTTTCCATTTCCGCCTCTCTTTCCATTTCCGCCTCTCTTTCCATGCCTGGTTTTGTTCCAATCGTTCCATGTCACCTCTCTCCTGTTCCTTACACACACTCCTGTCCTCTCCTACAAACGTCAATGATTTCAATTTCTACCATGTGTGTCATTTCCCTCCATGCCTTATCACCACATCCTCAAATCCTAAACCCTCAACAAAACTTGATACCTGTCCACCGAAAACACCACCAACCCTTTCTGCACTGCTCCACACACGTAACAAACCTGACTATTCTTTTCTGACCCGTTTCCCCTCAATTCCACACACACCCATTATTCCACACAACACCGTTGTTATTGTTTTATTTCACCCCAAATCCGATGAATTCCCAACCCTATCCTCGCCCATCCAATGGCCAATTTTGAATTGACCGTCCTGCCGCTGTTTATTATGTGCCCTATGTATCCTCCCAACACCGAATTTTCCACTTTGACCAATCCGCCCTCCTGTTATCCAACCAATACCTTACGCTCCCCTTAACCATTCAATATTAATTTTTAAAAAACCAAACCACCATCCGCTCCCCAATTGTTCACCACCCACCTGGCGGGTTTTCCAACACTCGCTGCGCCCTGTCCCACACGTGTGATTTCCCCCCGTCCCCCCCCCCCAGGGAACTCTCGAGGACCAGATCGTGCAGTGTAACCCCGTGCTGGAGGCCTATGGCAACGCCAAGACCACCCGTAACAACAACTCCTCCAGATTCGTGAGTATGATCACCTCCCTTGTGCAGACACAAGCCCTGGTGGACCCTGCCATCACCGCCACCTCCCTCCCCTCCCCTCCCCTTAGAGTCCAAGTCCATAGTCTTCCCTGGGATACGTGTAGGCGCGCCAGTTCAAGCCCACCCATCCTGACTTTAATCTGTCACACCTCAACATCACTGATGTCCGCGCTAACACAGCAGGGTAGTCCTAATACAGTGTCTCCTCCATTCACGGCACTCAGCCAAGAGGAGGTATTCCTTCTACATCTAAAACACTTCTTCACCACCTTGTAACTCTGCTTTTTTTGTTCGTGTCCGTGTTCTGTACCACAATGACTGTCATCTCAGTAGGTGATGCGGATAGATGATAGCTCAATAACCACCCTCACCTTGTTTTGTTGTGTTCCTCCTCCTCCCACCACCACCTCCTGCCTCAAAGGGCTCCCTGGAAGATCAAATCATTCAAGCTAACCCTGTCCTGGAGGCCTATGGCAACGCCAAGACCACCCGTAACAACAACTCCTCCAGATTCGTGAGTATCAGCTGAGAAACAGGGTATACCAGAGCATAGTCTAGGTCCTTGAAGAACAGACAAGGTGAAAGGTATTTTTATATTTGGTGGTCCATACTGTTCGATCCTCAACATCATTGTTTTTTTGTAATATGGAAAATGATATCACTGGCTTAAAATCTAGTAAAGCATCAGTTGTTGTTTATGAGAATTTAGTACATAGCCAGTTTTTGGATAATGATGATTTGAATCATTAGCACATATACGCTATTTGTGAGATAAGTGAGACCCAGTCGGTATTGTGCATCAACTTTTTGATAGATGGAGACCAACTTTGTAGACAAAACACAGACTTACCACCTTCTGAAAACAGTTTGATAGCAGTGCCTCTATGAAGGAAAGAAAGATGCCAAGCTCAAATCATAGCAGAGTGAGTTTTGAAATAAACTGCTTATTTCATTTCAGGAGAAAATCTTTATGCATTGCTACCAGAACTTTTTGTTATGGCTCTCAAATTTATCTATTTTTTAACTGAATATATCGGTTAGGTACCAGAGGAGGGATTGCCAACTATAAGTGAGAACGAATGATACAGCGATAACATTTGTTGTAGAGTAGTCTTGGAGTGTCGACTTACACCATCTAACTTACACATCTTCTGTGGGAATACTGAGATAGCGTGTTTTCCCCCACACCTATCAGTGGTTAAACATTGCCTGGAAATACTGAACATGACACCTGTAGCTAGCTGTCTGTGGTAAAGGCTTGGCTGGAAGATGGAGAGTGTTCCTGACTGTACCTGTGTGCTTTCCCTTCCTCTCCAACCGTACCTGGCCAGCGGGCCATTTGCACTGCCAATATTGTATGGCAGTACACTCATACAACATACAGGGTAATGACAAAAGCGAGGGAGAGAAGTAAAATGCCATCGGAATATTGGACTTTGGTAATAATTACCTGTCCTGGAGTGGTAAGTATCAAACATGTCAAACCAGAGAGAGAGAGAGAGAGAGAGAGAGAGAGAGAGAGAGAGAGAGAGAGAGAGAGAGAGAGAGAGAGAGAGTGTTAATGCGGAGTTTTCGTTCTTGTTTTTTATTGAAAGTGATGAAAATACTTCGAAAGAGAAGTAAATGATGAAAAAAGAGAATGCTTTAAAGACACTTGTCCACGATGATTAGGTGATTTAAGCAGAAAATAAGTATGACTACTTACACAATGATTTTTTTACCCCTAGCTAGGATTGTTAGTATTTCAAATTATTTGCCCATGAAGATGACTATAGAAATGTAAATGTGATCAGTTGCCACAGAAAACTGATATGGGAAAAAGCAAGAATGAATGTATAAAACATGAAATTTCTCCTCTGTGTGTGTGTGGTGTGGTGTGTGTGTGTGTGTGTGTGTGCGTGCGTGTGTGTGTGTGTATTTAATTTTTTATATAGATGATAAAGTAATCGTGCTGGTAAAATAGTAAACGAAGAAGTGTTAGAAGGTTGATTCTAAATTACCATACAGCAACATGTCCTTGACACTGATGTAATAAACACTATCCCGTCAAGTGCAAACAGGACATGGGGGATGGAAAACCAAATCACTGACTGTCTCTCTCTGTGCGGTGTGCAGGGTAAATTCATCCGTATCCACTTCGGCACCCAGGGCAAAATCGCCGGTGCTGACATCGAGACCTGTGAGTATTGGTTCTTCTTCTTTGTCTTTTTTTTTTTTAATGGAGAACTAAAAAATAGATCAAGTCTGTGTTGATGTGAATATGTTTCTCACATAATCATGTGGTATGATATTTTTGACATTGTCAGCTCTCTGAACTGTCTTAATGAAAGATGAATAACACACAACACACACACACACACACACACACACACACACAAATATATATATATATATATATATATATATATATATATATATATATATTATATATATATATATATATATATATATATATAATCCCAACATAATTAATGAAATGAAGAGAGACCCAGACCCAGACACACTCGTCACACATACAGAGAGAAAAAACACCACCAAGGAACAAACCCAGCAGTATCCCTGTGTGAACTAACTAACCTTAACCTTGTGGCTTTCAGACCTGCTGGAGAAGTCTCGTGTGACCTTCCAACAGTCGGTGGAGAGAAACTACCACATTTTCTACCAGCTGTGCTCCAACGCTGTGCCCAGCGTCAACGGTCAGTACTTTTCTCTCTCCGTCACTCTGTCTCTTGCTGTCTGCAGAGATTTGCCCAGAAAGACACAGACCATACATACAACAACACGAATTTCACTGTGAAAAGGTCAGAAGTCCCACCTCAACAATTGGGGTGGACAGAAAGAGACAGTAACACATACACGAACACGAATGTGTATGGTCTGTGTCTTTCTGGATGAATCTCTGCGGCCCCCTATGCCTATGGGGGTGGACTATGCAACTGTATCATTTTATCTATCTGTAAGCGCTTAGACCTCTCATCAGAGAGATTGGGTGCCCAAAATTATGAGCTATTGACTTAAAGCTTTATGCAAAACAAGTGAATGCAAAATGCAAAAGAAGTAAATGCAAAAGGGGTGAATGCAAAAGAAGTGAATGCAAGTGCGTTACAGATCCTGTACATGGATTGGGTTACTAGGAACATTTTGGGGCATTCAAGAGGACGGATGTGTTGATGAGAATTGTTGAGGATTGATTTGTTGATGAGTATGGAAGAAGACTGATACGTTGATGAAGATTGAAGAGTATTGATCAGTGGATTGATGAGGATTGAGGAGGACGCTTCATGATGGCTGTGATGATGGTGATAGTGATGATGATGGTAACGATAATGATGATGATGATGATAATAATGACGATGATGATGATGACGACGATGATGACGATGGTGGTTGCTGTGTTGCAGACCTGTGTCTGATCAGCCCTGACCCCGGCCTGTACGCCTTCATCAACCAGGGCAACTTGGTGGTGGACGGTATCGATGACGTGGAGGAAATGAAACTGACGGACGTGAGTGTCTTCATAACCTCCCTCCCTCCTCTTCCCTCCTTCCTTCCTTGGTCAGCCGCTCTGTTTGTCTTTCTCTTTGTCTGTCTGTCTTTCTCTATTTGTCAGTGTGTTTGTCTGTCTATCTTTCTGTTTCTCTCTGTCTATCTAATTGTATCTCTGTCTATCTTTCTGTTTTCTCTCTGTCTATCTAATTGTATCTCTGTCTATCTTTCTGTTTTCTCTCTATCTAATTGTATCTCTGTTTATCTTTCTGTTTTCTCTCTGTCTATCTAATTGTATCTCTGTCTGTCTATCTTTCTGTTTTCTCTCTGTCTATCTAATTGTATCTCTGTCTGTCTATCTTTCTGTTTTCTCTCTGTGTCTCTAATTGTATCTCTGTCTGTCTGTATGTCTGTCTGTCTCTCTGTATCTGTCTCTGTCTATCTCTCTCTGTTGATCTATGTCTGTCTGTATATAAGTCTGTCTCTCTGTCTCTCCCCACCACCACCACATAACGTGTTTGACGCTGTAACCGCAAAGCTATTTCTGTCCCCATAACAGGCAGAAACGTAGTTTTTGTTCGGTCAAGAGAATGGTATTGGACATGATAGCTAAGTGCGTGGGCAGCCAGTGAAGATTGTCAGAGCACGATGTATTTATTTATTTACTTATTTATATATTCTTTTGTATCGAGAATAATGGAAGAGACAAGTGCTTTTTTTTTTACATCCAGTCCCCGTGTGTATGCAGTCTTGTAAATCTTGTCATCTGATGGGTTCAACAGACTGCCTTCGATGTGCTGGGCTTCACGGAGGACGAGAAAGCCAGCATGTACAAGTGCACAGCTGCCATCATGCATTTCGGAGAGATGAAGTTCAAACAGAGGCCCAGGGAGGAGCAGGCTGAGGCTGATGGCACAGCCGGTGAGTTCTCTTTCCTTGTTGTTTGCGGGTTTTTTTTTTTTTTTTTTTAAATGATCCTTATCATCATTTTTTTTCATCGTTGTGAGTTATGTAATTTGCAATTTACAAAATTTGACACCATAATCCGACAATTATACAGAGCTAAATGTCATTTTTATGCTGTTTAGAAAATTTAATAAATTAGTGTTTTCTTATTCTAAAAACCCCCTCTTTTTGAGTATTTCGTACACCGTGACAATCTTAGTTTGCAATCGTATGACTGTTAAATTGTGTATAGTTAGCCGTCAGGACGTAAAAACAATAATGACAATACATCCTATGATACTATTGCTGCATCATTGGGCCCACCTACGTTATTGTATCTTAGTAGGCCCTACTCAAGGTACTTTAAAAACCTCAGAGAGAAGCACTTTTCAAAGCTGTGTAAACTGGAGGAGACTAATCTTTCATTGCAGAGCCCCACTCTTCTGCTAGGCATTGACCTGAACAGTGGTTTTTAAAAAACAACAACAACATTAAGTCATATATTCTGAAACACTAAAAGATTATCAGTTTACGTATCGGGTTAAGTATTAAGTATCAGTTACGGTAGATGTAATATGCTCGTTCTTTGAGTAAGCGTCTTTGCACCACTGTAAGTGATATCAGGCGACTCATGGTGTGTGTGTGTGTGTGTGTGTGTGTGAACAGAGGCTGAGAAGGTTGCCTTCCTTCTCGGCATCAATGCCGGAGATCTGCTCAAGTCTTTGCTGAAGCCCAAGATCAAGGTCGGCAGCGAATACGTGACCCAGGGTCGTAACATGGACCAGGTGAGGGGTCACACTTCATCACTATCTCTCCACTGTGTCAGCAGCAGCTTTCCTTACAACTAACTAACCAACCCACCAACAAACAACACACAAATAATACCACCACTTACGGTGTGGGTATATACCCTCACTGGAGATACTTAAATTTACATTTTTTTTGGGAGCGAATTGTGTGTGTGTGTGCGCGTGCGTGCGTGTGTGTGTGCATGCGCGTATTTGTGTGTGCGTGTGTATGCGCGCTGGCACCAATTCATTAGCTTGTAGTGCATATATCTATCTATATCTATCTATCTATCTATCTATCTATCTATCTATCTATCTATCTATCTATCTATCTATCTATCTATCTATCTATCTATCTATCTATCTATCTATCTTCTATCTATCTGTCTGTCTGTCTGTCTGTCTGTCTGTCTGTCTGTATTATATATATATATGTGTGTGTGTATTATGTCATAAATCATTCTGTATGTATATGTGTGCGTGTATGTATTCATACATATTTGTGTATCTCTCTGCAAAAGAAACTTAATATTGACTGTAGTGCAGCTGCACCGTGGCTATAATCCTCCCCTGGTGACCGTTACAGGTGACCTACTCCGTGGCCGCTCTGTCCAAGTCTCTGTACAACCGAATGTTCGAGTGGCTGGTCAAGCGTGTCAACAAGACCCTGGACACCAAGAACAAGCGCCAGTTCTTCATCGGCGTGTTGGACATCGCCGGTTTCGAGATCTTCGACGTAAGTGTTGGGGGGAGAGGCTGAATCGAATAGCCTAGAGACATGAACCACAGGTTTGATTTGATTGAAAAGGCAAAGCAAACACACACACACACCACGCGCACTCACGCACACACACACACACACACACGCACACACATACACACACGCACACACACACACACACACACACACACACACACACACACACACACACACACACACACACACACACACACACACGCACACACACACGCACACACACAGTGCAAACGTAAAGGCTGTACATGATGTTCGTAAGCGAATATAACAGTTGTTCAAAATGTTTTTCAGCAAAAAATGACAGCTGTATCTGACGTTTGTAAGCAAACATGATAGCTGTTCATAATGTTTTTCAGCGAAAAGATGACAGGTGTATGATAATAATGTTTGTGAGAGAACGTACCAGCTTTTTCCACACTTCAAAAACGTGGATGTTTCTGCGGCCTGTTTGCAGTTCAACAGCTTCGAGCAGCTGTGCATCAACTACACCAACGAACGTCTGCAGCAGTTCTTCAACCACCACATGTTTGTGCTGGAGCAGGAGGAATACAAGAAGGAAGGCATCGAGTGGGAGTTCATCGACTTCGGTATGGACTTGCAGGCCTGCATTGAGCTCATCGAGAAGGTGAGTCAGGCTGCTTACTGCTGCTACTTTTTAGGTCTGAATGGACAATTCTTTGTGGGGGGAATGAGCGGAAACTGAAAAGTCTTTTTTTCTTTCTTTTTTTGCATATTTGCTTATTTTTTCCATAGGCATATCATCTTAGGAAAGGATCGATCATATTCATTATCTGTGAATGTTAATGATGTTATCCTTTTATTGAGTCATTTTCTTCCGTCTTCTTCTTTTTTGTGGTTATTACAGGGGTTATTAGCCGCCATGTGAATGTTGAAGTTGTACTTAAGCACGATAGTTATAAGCTGCTAACTTGTTGTTATGCTGATTATACTGTACATGTTATACAAATTGCTATTCAAACAACGTGACGTGGTGTCTACATCCCATGGGTCTGCTGTCCAGCTGGCTTGTTGTTATTATGCTGACCATATAGAACATATTGTACATATTGCACATACTGTATATATTGTACCTGCTCAAACAATGTGACTGAATGCTGTCTACAGCCTATGGGTCTGCTTGTTGTTATATGACTATATTGTACATATTGTACATAATGTACCTATTCACACAACATGACTCAATGCTGTCCCCAGCCCATGGGTCTGCTGTCCAGCTGGCTTGTTGTTATTGTTATGTTGACAATATTGACCATAATTTACATACTGTACTACTCAACAACGTGACTCAATGCTGTCCCAGCCCATGGGTCTGCTGTCAGCTGCTTGTGTTTGCTGACAAGACATGTCAATCACACTGTACCTATCACACACGTGATCATGCTGTCCCCAGCCCATGGGTCTGCTGTCCAGCTGGCTTGTTGTTATTGTGCTGACCATATTGTACATGTCATATCACACCTGTACCTATTCACACCACGTGACTCAATGCTGTCCCCAGCCCATGGGTCTGCTGTCCATCCTGGAGGAGGAGTGCATGTTCCCCAAGGCCAGCGACAAGACCTTCCTGGAGAAGCTCATGAACAACCACATGGGCAAGTCCCCCAACTTCGGCAAGGCGGGCAAGCCCAAGAAGGCCGGCCAGATCCAGGCTCACTTTGAACTGCACCACTACGCGGCAGTGTGAGTTGTTTTTTGTTTTGTTTTTGGTTTTGTTTTGCCGTTTGAAAGATGTAGTCTTTTCCCATGTATGTCTTTATAGTTTGAAGTTCACATACAGGGTGTTTTGTTTGATAGAGTTTGTCTAAAACAGAGATGGGTCACTCTTATATTGTGTAGATCTCATGTATGTTATGTTTAAATTAGAGTTTGAAGACTAAGAAACCTTTTTGTAAGTTTTCTATTTTAGCTATTTGGTTTTACAGCGTTATGCTCTTACAAAAAGCAACATGTATGTGTATGCATGTGTATGTGTTGTGTTGGGGGCTGCAGGTGCCGTACAACATCTCGGGCTGGCTGGAGAAGAACAAGGACCCCATCAACGAGACGGTGGTGGAGCTCCTGTCTCACTCCAAGGAGTCTCTGGTGCAGATCCTCTTCTCCACCCCTGACGCTGGAGGTGACCTCCCTTACCCCCACTGTTTCCTGTTCCTTTTTCCATTTCTTCTCGTCATGTACTCAAACAACAACTCTTCTGTGATAGTGATGGCAATAGTGGCTATGCCGATCATCTGTCACTTTTTTTGGTTGATCACACTTTGGTTCTTGTTTGTGCTAAGTATTATTGTCGTAGTTGTAGGTATTGTGCTATCGCTACTGCTTTGTTGCTGGGTTGTATTTAAAGGTTTTTGGGGATGAATCAGCATGTTGTGCTCTGTCTGAAATGAGCTGTCTGTGTCAAGCAGACGACAGCTGTCATCACTGTCTCTGAGACTTGAGGATGAGGCAGATAACGCACAGAAACCCATTCTGAACACCAAGCTGTAACAAGGACGGCATGGGGGAGTTTGCTTATAAACTGCTGTGCATACATCAGTTTCAACTGCCTACGTACAATATCTCTTTGTGTGCTTTTGAGTTATTCAGCTTTTACATTTGCTTGAATGATTTTTACGTCTAAATGCTATGAATCTCGTTTTACGTCTGGACATCTTTATGCTGTGTTCATGGGCCAGGTATACTGACTGTAGTGCTGACTGTCACTGCTCTATAATGTCTTGGTCGAGGTAGATCAGACAAAAGATTCATTTATTTATTCGTATGCTCTGCAAAGTTGTGTCATTTGCTGCTTCGTGTATTTGCATGTTTGAAAGAAATGGCCAGTTACAATTTGTTATCGCTGTTGATTATACGGTAATCTAATTTAGTGCTTTGCTGTAATGCTTTTGGTCATTACCTCTTATCTTGTCTTTCTTTCTTTCTGTCTTTTTAACCAAATTAATCAGTGTACTCCTTTCATGATGAATCACCAACTCTTTTACACTTCTGCTGATCCGTCTGTTATGTGCGCTAGTTATGCATGTGTTCTGTTCACTTGCTCATTGACAACTGCAGGGGCTGAAATGGAAGTGCTGTCATGGCAGGGCAGCGTTGTGCAGATGGAGCAGGTTCTGCTGTTCGCCAACGTAATGTCCTATTTATTTTCTACGCATTTAGCAGCTCCTGTAACTGATGTCATCCATGAAGGTGCAGCTGACAGTTCCGCAACCAGTTTTTTTCCTAAATCTTTAGCACCGTAGGTAACCTGTGTGCAAGCAAACTGATCATTGCCATCACCTTCATCGTTCTTGTTTCCTCTGATTCGTGGTGTAGAGGGAGGCGGCCCTGCCAAGAAGAAGAAGTCTACTGCTTTCCAGACTATCTCTTCTACACACAAGGTACACTGTCGCATGTCTCCCCTCTCCTTCCCTCTTTTCCAAAACCGTTGAGGACCCGGATGTACCTGGAATTTCCCGACACCTTCCTCCTTTTCTCCCATCCTCCTGCCTTTTTGCCCCGAATCTTAACACTTTGGACGTTTTCCATCGTCCACTTTCCCCACGTTTTCCTGAACTTTTAACATTACGGACAGTTCTCCAGTTATCATGTTTTTCAAACCACCCTACCCAGATCTTTAATACTTCAGTCTTTTTCCTACCGTGCCCAAAGTGAAATACTTCGGACATGTTTTTTCTTCTTCTAGCACCCCACCCCCTACCCTAGCCCCTCTTTCCTTGCTGTGGAGTTTAATCTTTTGGATATGTTTCTCTCTCCCCAATACTTCCGTTTCCTGTCACATGACCCTCTTCCTCCAATCCACACCCGGCATGTCCAGAGAAGGCGTGACTACAGACGAAGTCATCAGCCATCTTGGCAAGTTTTCCCATCTGCTCTGCTTTCTGTTTACCCCGATCCTGTGAGAAAAACGACAACCACACGAACAACTTTCCCCTTTTCCACTCCTCCATTCATCAGTGCGTGCTGTTCCAATCTTCCCCATTTCCTTTTGCAACGGAGGATGATGTTTCCCTTTTCCAGGTTAAAAGGTTTCCAGATTTGCTTGTTTCCACTCATGTTTTGCCTTTGTCATCTTCTACACAACTCATGCATCTTGACAACATCCCTTCCCTGAGAGATGTCTGAGAAAGTCGAGCTAATTCTTCTTCGTTTCAGGATATCCAGAAAATTTGTTTTGTCCAGGTGGATCATGGATGAACTATTTTGTGATTTTTGTTGTTGGTAATGAGTCATTCTAGTATTTATAAACTGTATGCATTTGAAATGTAGTCTTTTGTTTTTTGAAAATGTTTTACGCTGCAATGTGCTTTTGTTTTATTGAAATATGTGATAAGGTAAATGTATTGTGGCAGTCAAACCATTTGTGATTGCAGTTGCTGGTTAGAACAGTAATCTCCCTTGTTAGGGTATGGGTTAGTTTGAAAGCAAACTGTAGACGATTTTAATTCTTTAAAATTGTTTACTGATCATATGAAATGAATCGCTTTGGCAATTAACATAAACTTCAGTAATACAAGAAAGGCAATAATTTAAAAAGGAAAGTAAATGTTGGTACCATAGCCGAAGCGCTGGGTGAGAAAAGACATAAAAGCAAAAGTTTGTATAAAAAGAGAGAACCGGTTTAACAGCTCACAAATCATGCAAACTGTGCGTTCATATCCCTTATATGGAGTTGGGCAGAAAGAGAATATGGGCTAAAGTAGAGAATTGCTTGCTAGCCAGAGTACTGACGAGAGATGCTCGTGTCCCTCTCCCGACAGGAATCTCTGAACAAGCTGATGAAGAACTTGTACAGCACCCACCCTCACTTTGTCCGTTGCATCATCCCCAACGAGTTCAAAGAGCCTGGTGAGTACTACACGTCTTCTGCATTAATCAAAACACAACAGGGAGTAGGGTGTCCAGTTTTCTACCCTGTTATGTTAATGTTATCCACTTTTTTTGTTAGGAATTTTGTGAGAGGGCATGTTTTACAAGAATTTATTTCAAGAACCCGTGAACCTTTTCTTTTTGATGTAAGAAGTCACTTTCCATGGAGCACTAGAGTAACAACGTCCGTTAGTCCAGTTGTCTCCCATTGCTTACATGCTTGTGTTTGGTTAACTGTCTTTCTGTCACACATCTAATATACATACTTGATATTATAATTATACAGTATGTTATGTAAGGTGAGAAAGGAATCTCCCTACGTATAATTTGATTTCCGCGCTTAATGAACATGTATAGTATGAAATATTTTTAAAGGAATTTTCTTGTTACCTCGTACATTGTGCTATGAAGTCAATGTCGCATAATGGGGGTAGCTCTCTAAACTTTGGTATGACGGAGCCATTCAGTAGAAAGGAGATTCTTACTTTGCAGGAATAAATCTTTCTGATCTGCGGAACTAGTTACTTTATAATATGTGAATCCCTAGAGTTTTAGGCTATGTGATATTTCCTCAAGGCAGTGAAATGAACTCCCTTAGTTCATGTGATGGAGTTACTTACCTTACAGCAGAGTTATGTACCATGTATTGTCGGAGCGCTGACTTAGCTGCGCGGCGTGTGCTGCAGGTATGATCGACTCTCACCTGGTGCTGCACCAGCTGCAGTGTAACGGTGTGCTTGAGGGCATCCGTATCTGCCGCAAGGGATTCCCCAACAGGATCATCTACTCTGAGTTCAAGCAGAGGTGGGTGGAGACCTGTGCCCCTGACTTTGGATTGGTGTCTCACTTTCACTCCTATTTTCCTTGTTTTGCTTGTTCATAGACTGTTCCTGACGAGGAGAAAGACTTTGGGTAATTTGAAATAAGAATGAATAGGTATACTTAGAAAAAAATAAATGTAACATGGTGTTCCAATTTAAATAATGAATGAAAATGTGAGTAGGCATACACACACACACAAAAATGCAACATCATGTTCCAAAAAAAAAAAAAAGAATGAAAAAATGAATAGGTATACTAAGAAAAAAAAAAGCAAACATCATGTTACAAAATGAGTTTTGGAAAAAAAAACCCAACCCACGAGTAGTTCAGTATTGACGTTCAGACTCTCAAAATTTCCCAACCTTAGCTGTAGACTGAAGACTCCCTGGCAGTCACGACCTTCCTCTTCCCATGCAGATACTCCATCCTGGCGCCCAACGCCATCCCCCAGGGGTTCGCTGACGGGAAGCTGGTGACGGACAAGGTGCTGAGCGCGCTGCAGCTGGACACCAACGAGTACAAGCTGGGCACCACCAAGGTCTTCTTCAAGGCCGGCGTGCTCGGCATGCTGGAGGACATGCGCGACGAGCGCCTCTCCAAGATCATCGCCATGTTCCAGGCCTACATCCGCGGATACCTCATGCGCAAGGCCTACAAGAAGCTGCAGGACCAGAGGTGAGTTGGACACAGCTTTTGCTGTGGTTGTTAGCTGGAAAGAGATTTTGATGTGAGCTGGACATATCGTTTGGTGTTAGGAGGACACATAATTTTGCCGTGGTTGTTAGCTGGCTAGTTATGACTGCAGCAGTCACAGCGGTAGAGACACTCCCACGTCAAGCAACCACTACCACCAACAGCTACTACCACATCCACTCAACCGCCTCCCATACAACTATCATCACCACTACTGTTTTTTTTTTTCTTGTTTTTTTCCCCCACAAATTTTTTGCTGTAAATCTTAGCAAAACTAATCTCATACTGTTTTCAGCATACTAACCAACATCCACATCTTCAAAATTTACCATCTAGTGTTCGGAACATGCCACCAGCCAGCAGCCCAAGCACTGAAGACTTGATCCTTCCATGGCTTCCTGCTGTCTCTTTGCAGAGTGGGTCTGTCCGTGATCCAGAGGAACATCCGCAAGTGGCTGGCCCTGAGGAACTGGCTGTGGTGGAAGCTGTACTGCAAGGTCAAGCCCCTGCTCAACATCGCCCGCGCCGAGGACGACATGAAGAAGAAGGAGGAGGAGCTGGAGAAGACCAAGATCGAACTGGAGAAGACCGAGAAGATGCGCAAGGAACTGGAAGAGCAGAACGTCACCCTCCTGCAGGCCAAGAACGACCTGTACCTGCAACTGCAGGCTGAACAGGTACGGGCGTTTGAATGGGGTGGGTTTTTTTCTTAATGTTCGATCTGTATCATAGCAGCCTGTGGTTTGATTGAACAAGTTTAGACAGGAAATAAGAAATGAAACTCAAGGTGTACAACTTCACGACAGGGGAAGGATATGAAGCCATAATATTGGTGGTTATTATTGTAGTTCTTCTGCATTATTTAACAAAGAAATGACTGACTATTCCTGTCCTTGACTGTCTCCATGTTCAAGAACACCCTGAAATATTTACCCATTATGTTGTAAACTTTGCAGCGTATTTAGGCGGTTATTCCCCTTGCAGCTTTTTGCTTTGCTCTGCTACTTCTCGGCAGTGGTAGTTCCTTACACACACACACACACACACACACACACACACACACACACACACACACACACACACACACACAAAACCCTACCCCCCAAAAACCCAAGACCCCAACCCCCAGCCCTGCCCACAGTGCTCCCTCATTGTCATCTCATCCCCAGGACAATCTGGGTGATGCCGAGGAGAAGATCGAGAAGCTGGTGACGCAGAAGGCGGACTACGAGCAGCAGCTGAAGGAGATGGAGGAACGCCTGCTGGACCAGGAAGACGAGTCCGGAGAGCTCTCAGACAAGTGCAAGAAGCAGGGCGAGGAGATCAAGGACCTCAAGGCCGATGTCGAGGACCTGGAAAACTCCCTGGCCAAGGCGAGTGCTGTTGTGGTTGTTGGTGTTGGTGTGGTGTTGGTGTTGGTGTTATATATATAAATATATTTGTATGTATGTGTGTGTGTTTTATTTTTACATTTTATTTTATTCTTTTATATTTTATTCTTTTATATCGAGGATAATGGTGTGTGTGTGTGTGTGTGTGTGTGTGTGTGTGTGTGTGTGTTGTGTGTGTGTGTGTGTGTGTGTGTGTGATGTGGAAGAGTAGGGGGTTACAAAGAGAGATAGATTCACGAAATTTATGGCTATTAAAGGTGTTTTTTGTTTTTGTTTTTTTGTGTGTGTTTTTTTTTTACAACATAAGCTAGTCTGCAAATAAACACGACGTGACACTACCAAGCCATACACTTAATATAGAATCTCTCTTGATGAAAAAAAACCCAAACAAATCAATACTTATTCAAAGTACCACCAGAAAATAAAACTTTGACTTGACTTGACTGGGATTGACTCTGGGCCCACAGGCTGAGCAGGAGAAGCAGACCCGCGACAACCAGATCAAGACGCTGCAGGACGAGATGGCGAAACAGGACGAGTCCATCGCCAAGCTGAACAAGGACAAGAAGGCCATGGAGGAGCAGCAGAAGAAGACCATGGAGGACCTGCAGGCCGAGGAAGACAAGGTCAACCACCTCAACAAGCTCAAGACCAAGCTGGAACAGACTCTCGATGAGGTAAGGGGGGGGGTGTGGTTTGGTGTTGGGGGCAAGGGGGGGGGGGGGGGTGGGGGGGTAGGGGCGCGGGGGTATTGTGTGTGATTTAACAGCTGGAAGACAACTTTGACAGACCCTAACTTGACTAAAATCTATCCGTTCCTCTTCCCTCTCTCTCTCTCTCTCTCCCTCACTGACGTCACGGTGACTCTGTGACCTCACAGCTGGAAGACAACTCTGACAGACCCTAACTTGACTTGATGACTATAACCTATCCACTCCTCCCCCCCCCCCTCTCTCCCCCTCACTGCTGTCACGGTGACTCTGCTCCGTGACCTCACAGCTGGAAGACAACTTTGACAGACCCTAAGTTGATGACTAACATCTATCCCCTCCTCTCTCTCCCTCACTGACGTCACGGTGACTCTGCTCTGTGGCCTGACAGCTGGAAGACAACCTGGAGCGGGAGAAGAAGCAGCGCGGGGACGTGGAGAAGGCCAAGAGAAAGCTGGAGCAGGACCTGAAGGCCACCCAGGAAAACGTGGACGATCTGGAACGCTCCAAGCGCGAGCTGGAGGAGAACGTCAGGAGGTGAGGGCACAATTGTCTCTATTTCCTGGTGGAGAGAGAGAGAGAGAGAGAGAGAGAGAGAGAGAGAGAGAGAGAGAGAGAGAGAGAGAGAGAGAGAGAGTGTTTTCAACAATGTTCATTAGAGTACCGAAGGGCCTTGAGTGGTTGCAAAATAGATGTTTTGTAAAAAAGAAAAAAAGAAAAAAAAGAAAAGCACCCAAAAATCAGCAGAATGTGAAGTGAACTGAAAGGAGTGCTGTGGGGTGGTGTGTTCAGGAAAGACGGCGAGATCAACAACCTCAACTCCAGACTGGAGGACGAACAGAACCTGGTGGCTCAGCTCCAGAGGAAGATCAAGGAACTCCAGGTATTGCCCCCTCCATTCCCCACAGACCCCTGTCAGTTAGAACAACACAACATCGATCATCATTTTGATTTAACAACTGTTTACCTGATCACATCTTGTTACATTATTCACTTAATCACTCATTATTTTATTCATCAGTCATCATTATCTTCATCAGTCATCATGTTTATCATTTTCTGCCTGAAACTAACATCATCATGAGTGTGGACTAGACGCAAACCCTTTTCAGACTTCATGTCATCACATCATTCTAACCCTGATGTTTTACCTCTGAAAGCAATGGGAACAAAGATGGCGATCACTGTACTTCAAAGTTCTCAGTCCACGAAACAAACATTTGGAAATTCTCTCTCTCCCGTGCACCAAAAATTCTGGCCTGAAGGTCTGGCATCTGGCATGAGCACTCTCCGCGGACAGAAGCTGCCTGTGTGAGGTCGTAAGAGTGGGAGGTAAGTGACGAACCGGCGGAAATAAAGTTTGCTGTGAACCCCCCGTGTTCCTTGTTCTTTTGGTCACTGAATCCTGATAGTCTGTGAACGTGTGGGTGTGTGACAACACTGTTTCCTGAATATTGACACATACATGTACCTACAGTCCTTGGTTGATCCATCTTTTCTTCAGTGTCTTCTCCATGACTGTTGTATCACCCTCCATCTTAAGTTGACTGTAGAATTCCCCGTCCTGTAGTGGTTTGCCTCCTACCACTCTCTCTTTTGCCCTTCGGTTGAAACTTTTAGAAGAGTATTTTTCGAGTGGTAACACTTTAATTTTTTTTTGTACTGTCCCTCCCTCGAATACCCATTTTGTACAAATTTGACACCTCTCCCCTTTTTGATGTGTTAATAAAGTTGTGTGAACAAAACCTGCATCCATGCATACCTGAACAAGTCTCCCTGTGTCCTGATTCCTGTTGATGTGTTAGCATAAACACCTGTGAAGATCTACAACCCTTCTAATGACTTTTTCCAAACCCTTCCTTAAGAAAAAAACCAACCCTGGAATCTTACCATTAGAAACGTTGTGCTAATAGAATTGTTATTGCCATTACTCATTATGGGTAGTTTTTGTTTTAGTTTTTAGTTTTCTTTTCACTCTTCTTTCATTTTTACATTGCTTTGCATATACTGGTGTTTCAGCAAAGCAGCAAGGGCATTTTTGTTTTTTTGTTTTTTTTACAGAATATTTCTTTATCACCGTCTGTTTATTTATATGCACTTTATTATCCGGTAACTTTCATAAAAACTAGAATGCGTAATTGAAAGACTGCCGGCTTTACAAGACTTTTTTTTCGAGTGCCAAGATGTGTAGAAAGTATAAAAAAAAGAAACTCGTAAAAAAGAAGCTTAAAGTAGGCTGCTTACTTTCACATCATCATAAAAGATTCAAATTAACAGGTGACCGATTGTAGGCATGTTGAACAAAAATGCTTTGATCAGACCGTGAACGAAAAACAGATTGGGCAGACATTGCTCTGGAACCTCATGGAAATTGACGGATAATTAACAAGAAATAGGAAGATTACTGCGCGAAGCGAAAACATAAACTCTTGGAAAGAGCAGCAACAGCCAGATCACACACACACACACAACACACACACACACACACGCGCGCGCGCGCGCGCGCGCGCGCGCAGCGCGCAGAGTACGCACAGAGTACAATTACAAGCGATCACACAAGCACATCAGTTGCGTTATCTCTTGTAGGTGCTCGCCGCACACACGCTAGCACCGAACACACACACACACACACACACACACACACACACACACACACACACACACACACACACACACACACACACACACACACACACACACACACACACACACCACACACATCACTCACTCTATCTCTTTCCCTCCCCATCCCTCCCCCCCCCTCTCTCTCTCTCTGCCCCCCCTCCCCCTATCTCCCCCCCTCTCTCCCACACTCTCCCTTTTTTTGCCGGCCGTTTTGGAGTTCAATGAGTAAACTGTGGTTTAGCCAGCATCCCTAATGAATTGATAGTTGGAGGAGGAAGCGGCAGCAGCTCAGGTTTAGAGCG